>VCKU01000070.1:0-202500 GCA_005876895.1 Drosophila azteca
GGTTTCTCGCGCTGATCGCTGACAGAAAACCTGCCTACAGCCGTATGAAAAGATGACGTTATTGCCGTTGCAAGACCGGACCTGTGTCGTCACCGTCACCTATGGCGAGCGCACGCATCTTCTTGCCGAAGTACTGCGGGCAGCTTTCCGCTGCGGGGCGGCCTGCGCAGTCGTCGTGGACAATGGCACGCCCCATTCAGCACAGGAGGCGCTCGCCTCGCTGCGGGATGAATTCGGGGCGGATGCCCTGCATGTCGTGCGGCTGGCGGAGAATGAAGGCTCGGCGGGCGGTTTCCATGCCGGTCTGGCCTATGCGGCGCGTCTCCACGACATGCGTTTCGTCTGGGTGCTGGACGACGACAATGTGCCGGACGAGGATGCTCTTTCCGTTCTGCTCGACCGCTGGAAACGTCTCGGCGCGGACGAACGCAACGCCATGATGAGCTTCCGTGTGGACAAGCGGCAGTATCGCAAGGTGCTGGACCGCAAAACCCTGCACTGGGTCGAGCCTGACGCGTTCTTCGATTTCAATCTGGCGCATCTGTGGAACGGTGGAAAACGGAAAGCCGCGATCCGGGAGGGCTGTTTCGAACTCGGTGTCGCGGCCTATGGCGGCTTCTGGTTCGCCCGCTCGTGGCTCGACCGGATCGCCCTGCCGCCACAGCGTTATCACCTCTATTTCGATGATTACGCCTTCTCACAGCAGATTCCGGCTGCGGGCGGGCATATCTGGCTCTGCCCCGAAAGCCGCCTCCGTGACATCGACGAATCCTGGCGTGCGAACCGAAAGGCCATTCACCCCTGGCTGGACCCGAAGACCGAGGAACGGCGCGTTTTCTGCACAATCCGTAATCGGCTCTGGCTGGAACAGTCACAGGCGGCCTCGCCGATCCTGCATCGTCTCAATATGGCGCTCTACCTGCTGGTGAAGGTGATCGCGCCCAATCTTGGGACCGTTTTGACGCGCCCCGGTTCAGCGTCCGCCTTCCTGCGGCGGTTCAGACTGATCCGCCGCGCCTTCCGCGCCGGTCTGTCCTGAATGACCGAGCCGTCGGGAAAAGACCACAGCGCCGACAAGACAGGACAGAAAGACCCCGGCGCTTGAGGCCAGCGTAGCCAGACAGGCGCCTGTCAGATGGAAGTAACGGGTCAGCAGGTAGAGCGCGGGGAAGTAGAGCAGCGTGACGAAAACGCGCGTTCTGACGAGGAGCCGCAACTGGCCCGTCACGATCAGCAGTGGTTCCAGCGGCACGATCAGCAGGCTGAAAATGGCCGCCAGCAGCATCATCGTGATGTAGAACGATGTGTGCGACACATGCACATGCAGCAGGGCACGGAAGATCTGCGATCCGGCCACAGCCGTCAGGAGAATCAGGAACGCCGAGATGGCGAGCAGGATTCCGAAAATGGACAGCGTGACTTTCCGGAGTCCTGCCCAATCCTGCCGGTCGCGCATCTTCACGAGTTCCGGATACAGCACCGGTGAAATCAGTTGGGCAGGTGTCACGATGCCGGAGGCGATCTGCCGGCACACCCGAAAGATCGCGGCTTCGGCTGTGCCGATCTGCTTGCCGACAATCAGCGTCGCAACATGCGTGGAGGCGGAGGCTAGCGTCTGGTTGAGACTGACGCCCCGCGTGAAAGCCCACATGCCTTCGCCCTTCCAGCGCCAGTGCCGGAACGCCTCGAAATAACCGAAGGAGGCCCGCCGCCTGAGAATGGACAGGGCGAACGCTGTGTAAAGGCCATAATCAAACAGCACGGCCGCCGCCCAGATGAGCAGGAACCAGCCCACCCCCAGATGCAGTGCATAAGCCAGCAGCACACCGCACATCTTGCCGAACGCCGTAAAACCGTCCGTGATCGGCACCAGCCGGAAACGCCCGGCCAGACGCAGCACGCCGTGACACCAGCCGGTGTACATGAAGGGCGCGACGCAGACGTACAGCAGGGCCAGTGTGCGCTCATGATGCGTCCAACCAACACTTGGGGCGTAGAGGATCACAACGACAAGGCTGAGAATCAGCGCCACCAGAGCCGACAGTCCGTCAAGGCGGATGCAGAAGGAAACGACCTGCCTGAAACGCCCCATCTCGCCATCGAAAAACGCATCGCTCCCGAAGCGGATCAGCGTCTGCCATGTCTGGAGACGTGAAAGCGTCGAACCGGTCATGGCGAGCGAGTGGATAAGGATCAGCAGCCCGAAATCAGCCAGCCCCAGCGCGCGCACGGCGAACGCCATGTAAACAAAGCTGCACAGCGCGGTCAGGATCCGCCCGAGTGTCAGCATGCTGACATTGCGGAAGATCGAGTGGAAGGTGGAGCGGCTCCGGGTCATGCGGGCTTTCTGGTTGGCTGACAGTGGCCGAGGCGTACCGTCCCGGCTTTTGACATATCGAAAGGGATCGAAAAACCTTCTTTCTCCGACACACCGTCAGGGAGAGCGCTATCGAACCCCAAACAGCACGAAGTCGCAGGACATGAACCGGACGCGCTTCAGGAGCAAAACCTCATGAAGCTGTCACACCGTGTCCGGGCAAGCCTGATAAACAGCCATGCATCTGTTTTTACAGCGGATCCGTGTTTGCAAACAGGGCCATATCAGGCAATTTCAGGGACGGGTGATCCGCTTTGTGGCCCCCTGACAGACAGGAATATGAAGATTTTGAGGCTCCATTCCGAATGTGAGGCAGAAGGCGGCATTCTTCTGCATTTGCAAAATATACAAGAACCTGCCTTTTCTGTATGGTCCCGTCCGCCTGCCCCATCCGGCAGTCGGGGCGGATTGAGAATTATGGCGGTTACCGGCGAGAATAATGTTTGATTTTGCCTGGTCGGAATTTGCGCTGATCGGCGTGGTGGCGCTTCTGGTCATCGGACCAAAAGACATGCCCGCCGCCATCCGCTCCGTTGCTAAAGTCGTCAGGAAAGCCCGCAGTCTGGCCTCTGATTTTCAGGGGCATGTGGATGAGATGGTCCGGGAAGCGGATCTGGGCGACGTGCGGGATCAGGTCCGCCAGCTCCGCTCCCTCAATGTCCGTAACCAGATCATGCGGACCATCGACAATGACGGCAGTCTGCGCCGCACATTCGATGATCCCGCGCTGAAGGGCCGCCCGTTCGACGACAGACCGAAAAGCCTCCCCGCCACTGACGCGCCGGACCTGATTCCACCACCGCCACGAGAGAATGTCGGCTCATCGCCTCTGGGCATAGAGCCGCTCTCCTTTACAGGCAGCACACCGGTGACCGAGCCGGATCAGGCGCCCGCCGTGGTGCCTCCCGCCATTGCCCGCCGCATCGCCTCCGCGTGGCCACGTCTTCGCACGCCCGCCATTCTTCCTCCGTCACGGGTGCTGCATGGCGACAGACGGGTCGCGCCTTTCATCGCGCCTGTTTCTGATACGTCCACACCGGACGTTCAGCACTCACAAGACCAGACTTCGCCCCCAGACCAGACGAGGAACGACCTGTCGTGACGACGACTGACAATCCGATTCACGACGAACCCATGCCGCTGCTCGAACATCTGATCGAGCTGCGTCGCCGTCTGATCTGGTCCGCCGTCACCTTCGCCATCGCGTTCGCGGTCTGCTACCATTATGCGCAGGACATCTATCTGTTCCTCGCCCGACCGCTCGGCGACATCATGCGCCAGAAGGGCGAGCAGCCGCACCTGATCTACACGGCGCTATACGAGGCGTTCTTCACCTATATCCGCGTGGCGGCGTTTGGCGCGGCGTTCATCTCCTTCCCGATGATCTCCACACAGCTCTGGATGTTCATCGCGCCCGGCCTGTACCGCTCGGAAAAACGCGCCTTCGCGCCGTTCCTGATCGCAACGCCAATCCTGTTCCTGATGGGCGCGGCGCTGGCCTACTATTTCATCTTCCCGATGGCGTGGAAGTTCTTCCTGTCCTTCCAGACCAGTGGTGGTGCGGACGGTCTCCAGATTGAGCTTCAGGCCAAGGTGTCCGAGTATCTGACGCTGGTGATGAAACTCATCATGGCGTTCGGCATCGCCTTCGAACTGCCCGTGGCGCTGACCCTGCTGGCGATGGTCGGCATCGTCACCTCCGAGCAGCTCAGGAAATTCCGCCGTTACGCGATTGTCGGCGCATTTGTCGCCGCGGCCATCCTGACGCCGCCGGATGTGATCACCCAGACGGGCCTCGCGGTGCCGCTGGTCATCCTTTACGAAATTTCCATTATCTCGGCGCGACTTGTTGAGCCGAAAAGGCCCTCCGAAACGGAAGAGGGCGAGACTGAAGAGAAAGAGGCTTCCTGATGCACGACCTTCGCGCCCTGCGCGCCGACCCCGCCGGTTTTGACGCCGATCTGGCCCGTCGCGGTATGGAGCCTGTGTCGGAGAAGGTCATGGCGCTCGACGAGGAGCGCCGCGCCGCCCAGACCGCGCTTCAGGAGAAGCAGACACGCCGGAACGCGCTGGCCAAGGAAATCGGCACGATCAAGCGCAACAAGGGCGACAGCGCAGTGCAGGAGGCGGAAGCCATCCGCCTGCGCGAAGAGATGGAAGCGCTGGAAATGCGCGCCCAGTCTCTCGACGCCGAGGTAAAGGCGGTTCTGGAAGTGCTGCCCAATCGTCTGGACGCCTCTGTCCCTCCCGGTCCGGACGAGAAGGCGAACGTGCAGGTGAAGCAGTGGGGCGAGCCGAAGACCTTCTCCTTCACGCCGAAGCAGCATTTCGAACTCGGCGAGGTCATGCAGCAGAATGGTCAGCCGCAGATGGACTTCGCCACGGCCACCAAACTGTCCGGCGCACGTTTTGTCCTTCTGCGCGGCGGCATCGCCCGGCTGGAGCGGGCGCTGGGTCAGTTCATGCTCGACCAGCATGTAAATGAGCACGGTTATACCGAGACCCATGTGCCGGTTCTGGTCAATGAGGCCGCAATGTATGGCACGGACAAGCTGCCGAAATTCGCCGATCAGTCCTTCCACACCGAGGACGACCGCTGGCTGGTGCCGACCGCAGAAGTACCGCTGACGGCTTCTGTGATGGGTGACATTCTCGACGCGGCTCAACTGCCGATCCGCATGACGGCGCTCTCGCTGTGCTTCCGTTCGGAAGCCGGGTCCGCCGGGCGCGACGTGCGCGGCATGCTCCGCCAGCACCAGTTCGAAAAGGTGGAGATGGTCTCCGTCACAACGCCGGAAGAGAGTGAAGCCGAGCATGAGCGCATGACGCTGTGTGCCGAAAAGATTCTTGAGCTTCTGGAAATCCCCTATCGTCGTATGCTGCTCTGCGCGGGTGACACCGGCTTTGGCGCGGCCAAGACCTTCGATCTGGAAGCGTGGATTCCGGGTCAGCAGGCATGGCGCGAGATTTCGTCCTGCTCGAACACCAAGGATTTTCAGGCACGTCGCATGAGCGCCCGCTATCGTGCGCCGGACCAGAAAGCGCCTATCTTCGTTCACACACTGAACGGCTCGGGCCTTGCGGTGGGGCGCACTCTGATTGCGGTGATGGAGAACTGGCAGAACGAGGATGGCAGCATCACAGTGCCGCCGGTTCTGCGGCCTTACATGGGTGGTATTGAGCGGCTGGTCTGAGAAGGTCTTTCGGGGGCTCTGCCCCCACCCCGCCAAAGGCACGCCTTTGGAAACCATTCACTGGGGTCAGGGTCCCTTACGCTTCCATCGCCCTGATCTTGCGATGCAGCGTCGACCGGCTGACCCCCAGTAACCGGGCAGCCGGGGCCACCTTGCCGCCTGACATGGCCAGCGCGCCCTCAATCACCGCCCGCTCGGCTTCCTGAAAATCCGGCACACCACGTCCACGCGTGCCAAGGTCGAAACAGACATTGCAACCTGTATCGCCGAGGTTCAGCATCTGCCGGGCAGCAAAGGTTGCTCCCACAACCACACGGGATTCATCCAGCGCCACCATCGGCAGCGAGATATCACTGCTTTCACCCAGCAGAACAACAGTGTGGGAACCGTAAGCCTGCAGAAAGCTCCGGCGCTCGATACGCCGGGCCGCATCCACCAGCACCGCTTCCATCATGATGGCGATGCGGCCTTCAGGGTCGGGACGGGTGGCGCTGGCGTTCAGCGCGCCGGCCACGCGTCCGTCCGGTCCGTAAAACGGCACAGCCGAACAGGCCAGATAGCGCAGGCTGAGCAACCAGTGCTGGTTCATGTGCACCGTGACAGGACGTCCTTCGGCGAGGCTGGTGCCGATGCCGTTGGTGCCCACCCGTTTCTCCGACCAACAGGCGCCCGGCCAGAGGTGCCAGCGCCGATTTCCCTTTTCCTGTGGAGGATCGCCACGGCGCGCGAGGACGGTGCCGTTCGGGTCCGCGAGCAGCACGGTATAATCCAGCGTCGAGACAATGCCGTGCAGCCGGTCCAGTTCCGGCTCCGTCGTCTTCATGAGCGGCCCCATACGGGCACAGGCCTGCCTGAGTTCCGCGCCACAGAGCAGTTCAATGCACCCCTCGCCCGTCGGGGGAATGGCGTAAAGCGAAGCGCACCGCGTCCAGGAAGCACGAAGACCAGCAGGGATCATCGCCAGACGATCTGGAGTGACCAGCACGGCTTCGCTCATGACCTACACGCTCCCTGTGGATGTTGCATTCCCATTGAACTCTGTAGCGATACCGCGACAGTCTCTTTCTAACCTCGTCACGTACGTGTGACCAGCCTGAAAGCTCCCTTACCCGAAACGCTGCAACACCTCTTTTCTTGCTCCCGGATGGTGCGGATACCGGCAAGCCGCACAAGAATAAATAAAAACGAGGAATGTCATGCAGATTTCAAGGGATATCCTGACACGATCCTATCGCGCCATGCGCACGATTCGGGACTTCGAAGAACGACTGCATGTCGAATTCGCCACCGGAGAGATTCCGGGCTTTGTCCATCTCTACTGCGGAGAGGAAGCATCCGGCGTGGGCGTCTGCGCCCATCTGACTGACACGGACACCATCGCCAGCACGCACCGCGGACACGGGCACTGCATTGCAAAAGGCGTTGCCGTGGACGGCATGATGGCCGAAATCTATGGCCGTCAGACGGGCGTCTGTCGTGGCAAGGGCGGCTCCATGCATATCGCGGATCTGTCACTCGGCATGCTGGGCGCCAACGGCATCGTGGGAGGCGGACCACCGCTGATCTGCGGCGCGGCGCTCTCGCACAAACTCCTGAAAGATAACGGCGTTGCCGTCGCTTTTTATGGAGATGGCGCCTCCAACGAAGGCAGCACGCTGGAAAGCCTCAACCTCGCTACCGTATGGCAGCTCCCGGCGGTCTTTGTCGTGGAGGATAATGGTTACGGTGAAGCGACAGGGGCTTCCTACGCCTGCGCCGGAACACAGAAAGACCGGGCTGCGGGCTTCGGCATGCCCTATTTCGAATGCGACGGCACCGATTTCTTCGCTGTCTATGAAACCGCTGGTGAAGCCATCTCACACGCCCGCTCAGGCAAGGGACCGGCGATGCTGCATGTGCATCTCTCCCGCTGGTATGGCCATTTCGAAGGCGACGCCATGACCTACAGAGCAGAGGGAGAAGTTGCGAGAGAACGTGCCGAGCACGACTGCCTTGTCAATTTCAGGAAGCATGTAACCGAAATCAGTCTTCTTGAAGGTTCGGCGCTGGACGATATCGACGCTTCGGTAAAAAGCGAGATTGACGCCGCTGTCGCCGCCGCCAAGGCGGCTCCTCTTCCGGAAGAGGCTGATCTGATGAAGGATGTTTACGTTTCCTACTGATCTCTCTTGCAAAAAAGGATAAGAATATGAGCAAGAAAAGCTTTCGTCAGGCCATCAATGAAGCCCTGCGGCAGGAAATGCGTCGTGATCCCCGCGTGATCCTTATGGGTGAGGATGTTGCTGGCGGACGCGGCGGCACATCCGGCGTGAAAGATGCGTGGGGTGGCGTTCTGGGTGTCACCAAGGGCCTGTTGACGGAATTTGGAGAAGACCGCGTTCTGGACACTCCCATTACCGAGGCCTCCTATATCGGTGCGGCGGCAGGTGCGGCGGCAACCGGTCTTCGTCCCGTTGCAGAACTGATGTTTGTCGATTTTGTCGGCTGCTGTCTCGATCAGATCATGAATCAGGCGGCCAAGTTCCGCTACATGTTCGGCGGCAAGGCGCGCACTCCGCTCGTGATCCGGGCCATGTATGGCGCGGGCTTCAACGCCGCCGCCCAGCACAGCCAGGCGCTCTATCCGCTCTTCACTCACATTCCCGGCCTGAAGGTGGTCGTGCCATCCTCACCCTACGAGGCAAAGGGGCTGCTCATCGAAGCCATCCGTGATGATGATCCTGTGATCTTTCTTGAAAACAAGGTCATGTATGACGATGAGGAAGATGTTCCTGATGAGCCGTACACCATCCCGTTCGGTGAGGCCAACCTGACGCGTGAGGGAGACGACGTCACGATTGTCGCCTTTGGCCGCATGGTCAATCTCGCCAATCAGGCCGCAGACCGTCTGGAAAAGGATGGCATTTCCTGCACGGTGATCGATCCGCGAACAACTTCACCGCTGGATACAGGCACAATCCTCGACTGCGTGGCCGATACAGGCCGTCTTGTGATTGTTGATGAATCCAGCCCGCGCTGCAATCTGGCGACCGATGTCGCCGCTCTGGTCGCGGAAGAAGCGTTCGACGCCCTGAAGGCGCCGATCCGGCGGGTTGTGCCTCCCCACACCCCGGTCCCCTTCGCAACGGTTCTTGAAAATCTTTACATGCCCAGCGTGGAAAAAATTGAAGCGGCCGTTCGTTCCGTTGCTGCCTATCGCGTGAAAGAGGAGGCCTGATTTATGAGTGGCACCATCACACCGATCACCATGCCGAAATTCGGTCTGGCCATGACTGAAGGAAAGCTGGCGAGCTGGAGCCTCCCTGTCGGCAAGGAAGTCAAGGCGGGAGATGAACTGGCTGATATCGAAACCAGCAAGATCACAAACGGCTATGAAAGTCCCGCTGCCGGAATTCTGCGCCGGCAGGTTGCGCCGGAAGGGGAAATGCTGCCGGTCGGTGCGCTGATTGGCGTTCTGGCTGATGCCGACGTTTCAGATTCCGAGATTGATGCCTTCATTCAGCATTTCAATGACAATTTTTCTTCAGGGGATGCAGAAGATAAAAACAGCGATACAACTGCCCGCAGAACGGTGGACGTTGGTGATCTCAGGATCTCGGTGCAGGAAAGCGGAAATAAAGAAACAGGAACGGCTGTCCTTCTCATTCATGGTTTTGGAGGAGATGTAAGCAACTGGATGCTGACACAATCAGCACTGGCTTCCTCGCATCATGTGATCGCTTTCGATCTGCCCGGACATGGCGAATCCACAAAACAGGTTGGAGACGGCACGCCAGCAGGATTTGCAAAAACTGTTGAAGACCTGATCAAGGCGCTGGAACTGCCGGCCGCGCATGTCGTCGGGCATTCTCTCGGCGGCGCAATAGCGCTGGAACTGGCGAAATCCTCGCCCGATCTGGTAAAGAGCCTGACCCTGATTGCACCAGCCGGTCTGGGTCAGGACATCAACATGAATTTCATCAATGGTTTCATTGATGCAGACAGACGCAAAACGCTTGAACCTGTCCTGCAATATCTTGTCCACGACAAAAGCCTTATTTCCCGGCAGATGGTGGAAGGGATCATCCGCTACAAACGGCTGGATGGCGTAGTCACTGGTTTGAAAACCATTGCCTCCGCCAGCTTCCCCGATGGAAAACAGGCTGTTTCACTCAGATCCGTTCTGGAAACATTCGACAAACCCATCCAGATTCTGTGGGGAGAGCAGGACGAGATTCTGTCTACAAAAGACGCTGATGGTCTCCCTGCCGCCATCAGCGTGACCCGTTTTCCTGAAACCGGCCATATGCCTCAGCTCGAGCAGGCTGCCGCAGTGAATACATCGATCAGCCAGTTTATCGAATAGCTGACCTTTCGCACGGTGCAGTAAAAACCGCACCGTGCGTTTTCATCGGACTTCTCAGAAAGAAGATCGAGAATTCATATCGTCCTTCATGAATTCCAGATATTCAATAACACACAAATCTTTACGGTCACTCCGGAAACACGCATATAAAATACAGTATAAATAAAAAGTTTTGGCGAAGCTTTTTCAAAAGATTCAAATGACCATGTTTTTCTAAAAATACATCAAAACATTCCATCAATGATCACGCATCAAAATCAGCAGATCATTTTTTATATGTGCTACTCACAACAATGCGAGACAGCCTTATCGCAACCATTCCGCCAGAAGCCCGTTCTCCCCGTGACCACGCAACACTTCACAGGAGATTTTCATGGCGATCACTATTCCACCACAGAGCCAGGATCATCAGCCCGGTGTTGAAGGCAAAATGAAGCCTCTGGCCGTCCATATCCGCCCTAACTACAAGGGTAGCGGCAAGCTCACTGGCAAAAAAGCCCTTATAACCGGCGGTGATAGCGGCATTGGCCGGGCGGCGGCACTGCATTTTGCGCGCGAAGGTGCGGATATCGCCATCGTTTATCTTGAAGAGCATGAAGACGCCAAGGAAACGGCCCGTCTGATCGAAGCAGAAGGCCGCAAGGTCGTTCTCATCCCCGGTGATGTCTCTTCCAGCACGTTCTGTAATGAAGCTGTCGAGAAAGCCGTTTCCCATCTGGGCGGCCTTGATATCGTCGTCAATAATGCAGGCGTGCAGTATGTCAGCAGCGATCTGACTGACATCACGGATGAAGTCTGGCAGCGGCACATGGATGTCAACATCAACGGCTATTTCTATATAACCCGTGCTGCACTGAAACATCTGAAATCCGGTGCGTCGATTATCTCCACCTCTTCAATCAACGCCTTTGCCGGCAACAAGTCGCTGGTGGCCTACACCACCACCAAGGCCGCAGAAATGGGCTTCACGAGGGCGCTGGCTCTTCAGCTCGCAGAGAAAAAAATCCGTGTGAATGCGGTGGCGCCCGGTCCGATCTGGACACCGCTGCAGCCTGCAAGCTGGGGTCCTGTCGATCCGCAGGCCGTCGCCGATATGGGCAAGAGCACACCAATGGGACGCATTGGCGAGCCCAGCGAGATGGGACCTGCCTATGTCTATCTGGCATCGGAAGATTCCTCCTACGTCACCGGACAGACGCTCCACGTCAACGGGGGCATGATCATCAATGGCTGAAATGCTGCCTTCCCTGATGGTGCCAACATCAAGCTGGCTCCGTCGCTCCGTGCATCGCCGCTGGCTGGACCATCAGGGATTGCGGCTCCTCGATTTTTCAAAACCTTCCCGCATGAAACTGGGCTTCGGTCCGCTCGATGAGGAAGGGGTCCTTACCCCCGACGCCTCACCGGACACCATTCTCACAGCCCGCATGACGCATTCCTATGCAATCTCCGCCATGCGGGGCGTGCCGGGCTGCCTGCCGCTGGCCGAGCATGGTGTCGCGGCTCTACGGGAGGGGTTGAAGGACAAGCTTCATGGCGGGTGGTTCACCGCCCCTCCAGAGACCCTGAAGACCGCCCGGAAGAAGCGGAAAGAGAACTACCTTCACGCCTTTGTCGCACTTGCTGCTTCTTCGGCGCATGTCGCAGGTGTGGCGGGAGCCAGCGCGCTCCTCAAAGATGCCGCGCATATCTGGGAAACCCATTTCTGGAGCGAAGAAGAAGGCGTTTTCCGGGAAAGCTTCGCCGCCGACTGGTCGGATGAAGAAAACTACCGCGGCGCAAACTCCAACATGCATTCGGTGGAAGCCTGCATGGCTCTGGCCGATGTGCTTGATGCCCCCATCTGGCGCATCCGCGCCCTGCGCAGCGCCGAACGCTTCATTCATCATTTCGCCCGTGAAAACGGTTATGCGGTTCCGGAACATTTCGACCGGAGCTGGAAACGTCTGGACGACTATAACCGCGACAAGCCAACGGATGACCTGCGTCCCTTCGGCATGACGCCGGGACATTTCGTGGAGTGGTCCCATCTTCTGCTCAAGCTGGAAGCCGCTCTGCTGCGTCAGGATGGACACGCGCCGTTCTGGCTGCTGACCGATGCGATCGGGCTGTTCAGCACCGGCATGAAAGCCGGCTGGTCACGCAGCGGAACGGGCGGGCTGCTCTACACTGTCGATTTCCAGCTTGCACCGGTCGTCCATAACAAGCCGCACTGGTGTCAGGCTGAAGCACTGACAGCGGCGGCGGCCCTGCTGAAGCGGACGGGTCATGCTTCCTACGAGACGTGGTACCGGAAAATATGGGATTTCATTGATCTGCACATGATCGATCGGAAAAAGGGTGGGTGGATTCAGGAACTGGATGCCGACAATCATCCGTCTGAAGCCGTGTATCCCGGCAAGGCCGATCTCTACCATGCCTGGCAGGCGACATTGAATCCGCTTCTGCCACTATCACCCAGTTTCGCAACCGCCATTTCGGAACTGGATGGCTGAGTCTTTTTTAACTGCGGTAACCTTCGGGGCTTCGCCACAAGCCCCACAAAGGGACACAGTCCCTTTGATCCCATTCTGCTAAAATTTAAATGGGTGAAGGGATCAGTGATCCCTTCCGGGTGCAGGGTGGAGCCCTGCTTACAAAACACACTGCCGGAAACTGACAGCTACCTTCCCTCGTCTCAGTATGGCAGCCAGTTCTTGTCACCGCTTTCCTTGCAGGCCTTGTCTCCGACGCTCATGCGGGCGGCTTTCAACGTATTGCGCAACAGGCAGGCGATGGTCATCGGTCCCACGCCACCCGGAACCGGCGTAATCCGTCCGGCAATGGGAGCAACCTCGTCAAAGTCTACATCGCCGACCAGTCGGGTCTTGCCGCCCTCTGTCGGGATGCGGGTGATCCCGACGTCAATGACAGCCGCACCGGGCTTCACCCAGTCCTTCTTCACCAGCCCGCTATTGCCTGTCGCGACAACCAGAATATCCGCCGTGCGGGAAATCGCCGCCGGATCGACCGTGTCGATATGACAGATGGAAACCGTGCAGCCTTCATTGAGCAGCAGCAGCGCCATGGGCTTGCCGACCAGATTGGACGCACCGATGACGGTGGCGTTCAGGCCGCGCAGATCACCAAGCTCGGATTTCAGCAGCATCAGGCAACCGAGCGGGGTGCACGGGATAATCCCCGGCAGTCCGGTCATCAGACGCCCGGCATTGACCTCGCCAAGACCATCGACATCCTTGTTCGGAGCGATGGCGTTGGTGACACGGAACGGATCGATATGCTTCGGCAGCGGCAGCTGCACGAGGATGCCGTGAATCTCCGGATCCTCATTCAGACGCTCGATCAGGTGCAGCAGGGACTCTTCCGACGTCGTCTCGGGCAGCATGTGCATGAAAGAACGCATGCCCACGCGATGCGTCTCCAGCGCCTTGTTCCGCACATAGACTTCGCTCGCGGGGTCATTGCCGACCAGCACCACCGCCAGCCCCGGTGTCACACCGTGCTTTTCATGGAAGGCCCGCACCTCCTCCGCCGTCTTCTGACGCAGGTTTTTCGCGAAAGCCTTGCCGTCGATCAGTCGGGCTCCAGCATTTTTCCCAGCATCCCCCGTGGAACCGCTGGCTGTTTCTGACGCTGTCTTTTCGGACATTGGGCTTGGCCTTCCATGGGTGCTAGAATGGACGGGTCGTATCAAAAGGCAGGAGGCGACATGGAACAGACTGCTCAGACACCGCCGCTCAGTGACACGTTACCGGATGACGACACTGGGTCGCAGCGTATACGCACGAACTTCATGAGCGACAATGTGGGACCGGTCTGTCCTGAGATTCTGGCCGCCATCACGGCCGCGAATACGGGCGATGCACCTGCCCATGGTGATGACGCCTGGACCGCCCGCCTCGAAGCCCGCGTCTCTGAAGTCTTTGAAGCCGAAGTGCGGGTTTTCCCGGTCGCAACAGGCACGGCGGCGAACGGTCTCGCGCTCACGGCCCTGACGCCGCCATGGGGAGCCATCCTGTGCGACGAGAGTTCCCATATTTTCCGTCGGGAATGCGGCGCGCCGGAATTCTTCACCAGCGGGGCCAAGCTGTGCCCGATTCCGTCGGCGGAAGGCCGGATGCACACGGATCTGCTGTCCCGCACGATCGCCGACCTTCAGGCGGGCGGACGACGGCTGAGCCGCCCCAGCGCCCTTTCCCTCTCACAGGCCTCGGAGTGGGGGACTGTCTACACGATCGAGCAACTGGTCGAATTGACGACGCTTGCGCACGACGCCGGCATGGGCGTGCATATGGACGGCGCCCGCTTCGGCAATGCGCTGGCGCATCTGGGCTGCTCGCCCGCGGATGCGACCTGGCGCGCCGGTGTGGACATTCTCTCGCTTGGCGCGACCAAGAGTGGCGCTCTGGCCGCCGAGATGGTCATAACCTTCGACACGACCCTTGCCGAAGACATGGAACGACGCATCAAGCGCGCCGGCCACCTCTGGTCCAAGCAGCGCTTCATCAGCGCGCAGATTCTGGCGTGGCTGGAAAATGACCTGTGGCTACACAATGCGCGACAGGCCAACGAGATGGCGGGTCGTCTCGCGCGCGGTCTTCTGCGTCACCCTGCCGCGACGCTGCCGTTCGATACGCAGGCGAACGAAGTCTTCGCCATCCTGCCCGAGCTTCTGGTGCAGGGACTTGAAGCGGCTGGATACGTTTTCCTCCGCAGGACCGCCCCTCCTGGCGTGGAAGGCACGCTGGTGCGCTTTGTCACGTCTTACGACACGCAGCCTGCCGATATTGACGCGCTACTTGAGGCGCTGGCGTCCATAGAATAATGAATACGCTCCATCTTTTGGCTGAAACCCGGCTGATGGAGCATGATTCATCTTTTTCTGGGACACACTTCCATCTGAATTGATAAAGTTTTCAGGCGTCGCCTTTTTTCGGAAAGGCGACGCCTTCTGAAGCTTTTCGAAAAAGATTCACAAAAAACTTCCTGATGGTTTAAATGGATTTTCGCAGGTGAACTTTAAAAACCCTGTTACCAGCTGAATCCTATACTGGCCTGAGCGTTTCGCCGCTCTCCATAATAACAGTATTCTCCATCAGCGCCGTAAGCAAAGCAGTTCGAAATATAGTGTTTGTCGAAGAGATTACGGACATTGGCTGATACTTTCCATCCCCGGAGCGAGCTGGACAGATTTGCGAGATCATAGGCCACGGAAGCGTCGAAAAGCGCATATTGTGGAAGCCAGACACTGCCGTAAGTCGCTTCACCGCCATAGGCCCGGGCTGAATACCGCATCCCGCCACCAAAACCGAAGCCCTTTAACTTTCCTTTTGGCATCGTATAAAATGCGAACAGGGAAGCATTTCCCTTGCCCGACTGGATAAGCGGTTTTCCGGTTGAGTCGTCATGCACTTTCTGGACGCTCACAGCCGCGGTGATCATGAGATTTTTATAGGGCTGTGCATGCGCCTCGAACTCAAAACCATCCGAATGAACAAGGCCACTCTGGATATTGTATCCTGTGTTGGCGACAGAAACGAGAACATTGCTCTGTTCGATATGAAACCCGGCTGCCGTAAACAGAACTGAGGTTCCAGGGATCTGATATTTCACGCCACCCTCAAGCTGTTTTCCCAGAGAAGGGTTTGCCTGTCGCATGGTGGCGCCTCCATCATTGGAAACAAGCCCCGATTGCGGCTGGAAAGAAGTCGAATAACTGATGTAGGGCGCAAGACCGAAATCGAAATGATACAGACCCGAAGCACGCCATGTGATCTGGCCAGCACTCTGATGGGTATCTGTCTGGCCAATCCGCTCGATCTGGTCTGAACTATACCAGTCATGACGGATACTTCCTGTCAGGATCAGACGCTTCCAGCGAATCTCATCCTGACCATAGGCGCCGATCTGGTGCGATCTCGTCACATAGTCCTGAGACGGTGTCAGAGCGGGGATGTCCATGTGATAGTCCGGATGCAGGACATCCAGATCCGGCGCGTCACCAGAGGCTTCGTGATCATTCGCCCGCTGCTGCATGTAGTCGAAGCCGAACATCATCACATGACGTAACGGCCCCGTACGGACATGCCCCTTGAACTGGCTGTCGAAAGCCAGATTATAGGTATGCTCCTGCGTTCCATAGGCAGAACGGGACAGCATCTGGCCACTGCTGCCATCGTCGCTGTCATAATAGCCGTTGTTGTAGACACTGCGGTAGATCGTCCTGATGTCATCGTAACGACCACGCGTGCTGAAACTCCAGTCATCATTGAAATTGTGATTGAACATATAGGTGAGCGCGCCATGCCGACGATTGAATTTCTCGGAAGGCACATCGCCGTCATAGAAATTTCGGGGCAGGTAACCATAGGATGCCCGTTTGAGGGAACCGACCAGCGGGACGCCACCGTAAGAGCCGTTTTCAGGATCATACTGATAGTTGCCCAACAGGGTCAGTGTGGTCGGCCCGTCTCCTCCGAACGTGAAGGACGGACTGATGCTGAAACGTCGGCTTCCTGTCCTGCTGAGTTGCGTATGCTGCCCGTTCGCCGTCCCGTAAATACGGTACCGCACGAGTCCGTCCTTCGTCGCAAAGCCACCAACATCGGCATCAACACGATAGAGATCGAACATACCGCCTGTTGTGGTCACACCACCATAAAACCGTTGATTGGTCGGCAGTTTGCTCGACAACGCCGTGAGGCCGCCCGGACTGGACTGTCCGTACAGCGCGGAGGCTGGGCCTTTCAAAACCTCGACCCGGTCAAGACGGAACGTATCGGTCTGGGCAACAGCAAAACCTGTTGGGCTGTCCTGTAATTTCAGTCCATCAAGGAAGGTCGGCACGGTAAAGCCACGCAGGTCGTAGAGGTCATAGCGTGTCCCTTCTCCACCACGGGTGTCGGCTGTCACACCTGCTGCGTAACGTATGGCCTGATTGAGATTCAGCACCCCGCGCGCATCCATCTCGTCGCGTGTAATGACAGTGACCGACTGCGCCGTCTCGACCAGAGGCGTGTTCGTCTTGGTCGCGGAAGAAGCCACGGTTGCCGGTATGTGGCCACGTACCTTGATCCGTTCAACAGTTGTCGCACGCCTTGCGGCAGGGCTGCCGGAAGAAGCCGCCGTGGTCTGCTCCGTCGCTGTCGTTCCGGAATGTCGTGGCCCATCAGGCGTTTTTTTCTCCTGATCTGCGGCAAGAGCGGCGTCACTCAGAACAAGCGAGAAAAGAGCCGAATAAATGATCCTGTAGCGCTGCATGCCCCACTCATTTCGTGACCGGCCTCTGCTACGTGAGGCGCGACGGTGCGTGTTAATATTAAGAATAAGTCTTAGTTGCGCACCTAACCACATTCGGGACCCGTAGCAACCGACAAGACTGCGGTTGGCCCGAACACGAGCAAATTCTGCCTGATCGCTGACGCCGGGCCGCCAGACAGCCCTGCATCTCAGGGAGCATCAGCGGAATTTTGATCTGGAAATGAAGAGCTATAGCCTTATGGTGTCGGAGACACCGAAAGAACTACAATTGTGAACCTGGCTCCGAATTGAAGCGCAGGGTACGGGGCGCAACACCGAAAGTCCGGTGGAACATGGTGCTGAAACTGCTGGCGTTATCATACCCGAGATCGAACGCCACCTTTGAAATTGGCTGGCCCGCGGCGATGCGGGATGCGGCTTCTATCACCCGCACCCTGCGACGCCATGCCGCGAACCCCATGCCCATTTCCTGTTGAAAGAGCCGGGTAAAAGTACGGCGCGCCATGCCGGTTTCACGAGCCCAGTAATCAATGTCATGACAATCGCCCGGCTGAAGCATGATCGCCTCGCACACACGGCGCAGCCGGGGATCGGATGGCAGAAGCAGGCGCTCCGCAATCCGGGGTGCGCGTCTGATTTCATCGACCAGCAACCGGGCGATCACCGACATCCGCTCATCCATGGTGAACTCAAAGCGCATGGCAACAATTTCGTCCACCAGTCCCCGCACCAAAGTGGAAAGATCGAACATCTTGCAGGGAAGATCAGGGCCGACGAATTCAGAATCAACATACACGACCTGAAACATCAGGTCGGTCCGGCAGTTTGCCTGATGAAGCGTGTTGGCGGGAATCCACATGCCCTGACCGGGACCCAGCACGAAACTTTTGTCCAGTGTGTTGATCGTTACGCTTCCTGCCAGAAACACCGACAGTTGCGCCCGGTCATGAGCGTGGAAACCATCCACAAAACCACCGGTATAGCTGTCAGAAAATCCCACGACAGGAGGTGGATGACAGGGCAGATCGGCTGTCCGTTTCATGATGCTACGCCCCCTCCGCCTTGCGCCATCAGTTTCGACACAGAAAGTATCCGTCAAAAGCTAATATCAGCTCTGTCTCCGGATTTCACGCGAACAGAGTATCATCGGTCGTTGCTGATCTCTCAGGATCGACCAGATCGGTGCACATAAGCCAGCCCCATTCTTGTCATGGGTAAAGGGAAGGAGCACGTCCATCGCTCACGACCGGAAGATCGACATGGCTTTCCAGTGGGCCGCCCACAGCGATGCGCTGATGCGCCACCCGATAGTCAGCCGGATGGGCAAGAAAGATATTACGAACAAACCGCTGCGGGTTGCGGTCATAGAGCGGGAACCAGCTCGACTGGATCTGCACGACAATCCTGTGACCCGGCTGAAACGTATGGGAAACTTCTGGCAGGACGATCCGATAGGACTGAAGCACATCTGATCGCAAAGGCTCTGGATGTTCCAGAGATTTCCTGTATCGTCCCCTAAAAATATCCATCGCAACCGGCATAAGAGCGCCCGACACACCCGACCCCGGCCTTGAGTCCGCAGGATAAGCGTCGATCAGCTTCACCACCCAGTCAGCGTCGGTCCCGCTGGTTGAGGCTCCGAGATGAGCGATCGGAGAGCCCTGCACCGTCAGAGGGTGGGTCAGCATATCCGATGAGAAGGTCAGCACGTCATTGCGCCCCGTGACGAAGCGCTGATCAGCCGCCAGCCAGGTTTCATCCGACACCACACCTCCTGCATCCGGCATGAAAGGAACTGGGTGAGCAGGATCGGAGCGATATTCCAGTGTGTGCGTTTGCCCTGGACCGGCCGTAAAACCCAATCTGTGCTCAGGAAGGAGATAAAGCGGACGGGTCGTGGTGGCGGGCGGCCAGTCCGGGAGACCAAGCCACTGTCCGGAACCGGACTGGAACACCGTGACAGGCGCTACAGTCATCGGCGTTCTCTTGAGATAATGCGCGAGGAAGGGCGTCAGCACATCCTCGCGCCACCATGCGGCAGTGTCCTGTCCCCATCGCAAAGCGCCCACAGCGGTCCCGTCTTCCAGAGCCTGCGCATGTCGCCAGGGCCCGATCGTCAGGAACGTAGTGTCCGCACGTCGGCCCTGTGGCCGGAGCGCTTTCCAGACAGCAAGCGCGCCATAGAGATCCTCCTGATCCCACAAACCGTGAACCAGCATCAGGGGAACGTGCGGAGGATGTGCGGCCAGAACACGATCAAGCGCTCTGGCCTGCCAGTAAGAATCATAGGCAGGATGGGCAAGAATCTCGCGCCAGAAAACCACATCGTCGATACCGTGATGATGCCCGAAGGCGCCGGCAGATCCTTCCTGCAGGAAAGCGCGAGCCTGCTCGCTGACAGTGGTGGGAAGAGAAATATCGGCATGTTTTCCATCCGCGCCGATCTGCGGAATCAATAACTGTCGAAAAGCACCATTATGAAACCAGTCGTCACCGCGCCATCCATCGACCATCGGGTTGACGGCGACTGCTACCTTCACAGCCGGATGCGCGTCGATCAGGCCCATCAGGGTGGTGAAGCCGTCATAGGAGGTGCCGATCAGTCCGACCTGACCATCGGTTTCGGCAACATGATGAATCAGCCAGTCGATCGTGTCGAAAGCGTCCGTGGATTCATCTGTAGAGGTGTGATTGTCTGCCGTATGGGCCAGCGGCCCCGTGACAACAAACTCTCCTCCCGATCGGTTCTGACCGCGGGCATCCTGCAAAACCCGGATATAGGGGCCTCCCACAAGCCGTTTTCCCCAGCCGTCAAAAGGGCTGGTCTCGCTCCGGTCATCCATCTGGCCGGTGATGTCGTCTGCCCCATAGATTGTTCTTGTGAGCAGGATCGGCAGATGGTTCGCTCCGCCCGAAACCTCTTTGGGAAGCAGGATCACCGTATGCAGCCGGACACCATCCCGCATGGAAATATCGACAGTATAACGACGATCTTTCTGCTCAGAGGTCGTCTTATGACTGATTGCGGACGTGCAGGCTGCGAGCAGCAGGGAAATGACACCTGCCGCCATCATACGCTGGCTCTTTTGGATGATCGCACCCGCCATTGACCGGAACCGGTCAGAGATTTTTGTTTCGGAATGGCGTAGTGGAAGCTGAAAAGATTTCCGGATCAAAGGCGAGGGCAATCTGGGGGTCATGCATGGGTCCGGTATAGGCTACTGACTATCGTCAAAAAGATGAATCTGCTGAAAAATTCAGACAGGATGACAACAAAGCATAATGGCGATTCCACTCCCGCCTTCAATCAAACGGGCATGTTTCGAAGCCTGAGTCCAATTGCTTCGGGCGGTGTGTCGATTGTTTCTTACAAAGAGAATACCTTTAAATCTCGTGTCATCAAGGCGCACATCACTCCCGGATCATCGCGCCTCTTCCAAAATCTTCAGAAACAGGCCAGACGTTCCGCTATAAGATCATAAGCGGCGTCAACATCACATTCCCTGAGAAACAGAACATTCTTTGATAAATCGCTGACGCCCCACCAGTCCACGACCGTCATGCCCATTGTCAGCTCGCTGCCGGTCTCCACGCGCACATTGACCTGCCGCCCACGATAGAGATCCGGCTTGAGGAGCCAGAGCACGGTGTTCGGGTCATGCAGCGGTCCGCCGTCCGTACCGTATTTGCTGGCTTCAAAGCGTTTCTCGAACCGTAACCAGTCGGCAACGACCGGACCGACACGGTTGGGAATGGCCGCAAGGCGGGCCAGACGGGCGGCACTCGTATGCAGCGTGTGCGTCACGTCCAGCGGCAGCATGGTGATGGGAATACCTGCTTCCAGCACGATGGCGGCGGCATGGGGATCGACATAAACATTGAATTCCGCGCTGGGCGTAATGTTGCCAACCTCCGAAAAGGCGCCCGACATGGTGACAATCCGTCCGATGCGTGTCCGCAACGCGGGCTCGCGTGACAGGGCCAGAGCAAGGTTGGTCATGGGGCCGATGGCGCAGATCGTGATCGTCCCGGCCGGGTTCTCCATGACGGTGCGGATGAGAAAATCGACCGCATGCTCGGGAGAGGCCGCCGTCACCGGCTCAGGCAGGTCCGCTCCTTCAAAACCCGTCCGGCCATGCACATGCATGGCGTTGACGGGCGCACGCAGCAACGGGCGTTCCGCCCCCCGACACACCGGAATATCGGGCCGACCACCCAGTTCCATCGTCTTCAGGGCATTGATGGTCGCCTGATCGACATCGACATTCCCTGAAACCGTGGTGACACCAAGCAACTCGATTTCGGGACTGGCGAGAGCAAGGAGAATTGTCAGGGCGTCATCCTGTCCGGGATCTGTGTCGATGATGATTTTCAACGCTTATTCTCCTCGTGTGGCGACCCTGACCTCAAATCCGCACGAGCGGTCCATTGCCACGGCAACAGAAGCCTAGCCTCTGGAAGCGGCTTCGTCAGCAGCCCACTTCATGCTTCGGATGTTCTTTTTCTGTGGGGCCTTCAGAGGATGGACAAGGCGACTCATCTGGGTTCCAGAACCGAGGTCATTCGACAATGGAAAGGAGAACGGACTGTTCGCTGGTGTCATCCCGTTCATAGCCATGAATAATAGTTTTGAATATCTCCTTTCATTTTAAAACAAAAAAGAATTCAAAACCAGAAACAGACTCTTCGCGCCGGACAGGAGTTCGCCCAGACAATCCACCACAAAACCACTGAGTCTCTAAATCTTTCTCCAGCAACCTCGAAAAACTCGTCCTTCACCAGCCTCAACCGTACAATTATTCCCGACTTCTTAACGATAAAGACGATTCCGCAATGATTTAACCAAAAAGTCACAATTTCACATCGCGAGATGCAATAGGGCTTCTCCGGCAAAACCACCGATCTCAACCGCCGTTTCCGGAACGATGCCTCATGAGCGATGAAATTTCTCTGGATCAGAACCAGACCTACACAAATGATGATGATCTGGTCACAAAGAAAACAACCGTAACGGCCACGCTTGATGAAATCTCCTTTCTGACGATCGCCAACAGCGGCACTCTGGAATCGACAACAAAACGGGGGATCGACACGTCAGGAGACGCCGCGTCCGGTACCGTGCTGGTCATTGAGAACAGCGGCACGATCAGCGGCAGCGATGACGGTATCCGCGTCGATTCAGATCTCCCCGACGGTGCGCTGGCCCTGATCAATACCGGCACGATTGAATCGACGACCGATGGGCAGGCCGTCGATTTCAACTCGGTCGCCACAAACGACATCACGCTGATCTTCAATGTGGGTGACGGTGAAATCATCTCCACGGATGCGGACGCCCTGCGTCCCGGCAACAATGCCGTCATCTTCAACACCGGCACGATCGACGCTGGCGGTGTCAACGGCGCCACGAAAAATGACGGTATCGATTTTCAGGATTACGGCGGCATCGTCCTGAATAACGGCACCATCACCGGCGCCCGACACGCCATTACCAGCAGTGAAAACGCCATTGTCATCAACGGCGCCAATGGCGTCATTCTGGGTCGCGACGGTTCAGGCGTGGGATCCGATGGCGACGGAACAGTCTTCAATTACGGCACCATCACCGGAGCCTATGACGGATCGGGCACCGGTGATGGCGATGGTGTCGATATCGACGGTTACGCCACGATCACCAATTACGGGACCATTCAGGGGACCGGTGCGGGCGGCAACGGCAGCGACGGCCTCCCCAACGGGAGTGAAGGCGTGTCGATCGGTGGTGGTGACATCCTGAATGCCGCCAACGCCATCATCAGCGGGGCCAATAACGGCATTCTGGTCGATGACAGCAGTCAGGGTAACGCGCCTTACGCCACGACCATCGTCAATGCAGGCACCATTCAGGGACTGGATGGCTACGGCATCCACATCACCGATACATTCGGCGACACCATCACCAATGCCGGTTACATCTCCGGCACCACGTACGCCATCCTGCTCGGCTCGGGTGATGATACGCTGAACATCCTGACCGGCTCAGAGATTGACGGCACGGTGGATGGAGGAGCGGGCTCCAACACCGTCAATCTTGCCGGAACAGGCACCTTTGACGGCGCCGAGAACTTCCAGACCATGACCGTCTCCGGCAGCTGGATTCTGACCGGCGACCAGTCCTACGATCTGGTGGCGCTCAATACCGGCGCCACACTGACACTGGAAGGCGCGGCGTTCTCCACACAGACCATCGCGTTTTCCTCCAGCGGCACACTGATCCTTGACGCCGCGGACTCTTTCTCCTCCGCCGTCATCAACATGAGCGCCAGTGACTATATTGATTTCTCGGCGCTGGCTTACAGCGCGGATGCGACCGTTCAGGCGTCCGGCAACACTGTCACCGTTACGTCAGGAAGCACCTCCTACACGCTGACGGTTTCGCTGGCGGACACTGTGAACCAGTTCGCACTGGCGGCGGATGAGGACGGCTCTCTGCTGCTTACGGCGGTCGTCTGCTTCCTGCCGGGCAGCCTCGTCGAAACGGAGACCGGCGCTGTCGCGGTGGAAGACCTTCAGTCCGGCATGATGGTCCCCACCTTTGATCGTGGAGCCGCGCTGCTGAAGGAAATCGTCTGGGTGGGCCGACAGGATGTGCGTGTGCAGGCCGACCTGCCGCCGGATATGGCTGGCTGTCCGGTGCGTATCCGCAAGGGCGCTCTGGCGGACAATGTGCCGTTTATCGACCTTCTGGTGACGCCGGAACATTGCCTGTGGTTCGATGGCCGTTTCGTGCCGGTGCGGATGCTCGTCAATGGGCGCAACATTGCCTATGACCGCACCATCCGCTCCTACACCTGCTACCATGTCGAAACACGGGAGCATGCGGTCATCCGCGTCAACGGGCTGCTGACCGAAAGCTATCTGGACACAGGCAACCGTCGCAATTTCCGCCCCGTTACGGACGAACGTGTCGTGGCCGCCTTCTCCGGCAAGTCCAAAAGCTGGGAAACCGACGCCGCAGGGCTTCTCTGTGTCGATCGCGCCTTTGTGGAGCCGCTGTTCAACACGTTTGCCGAGCGTGCCGTCGCCACGGATGCTCATGAAGCGCCAGCCCTTATTCATGATCCCGCACTGCGCCTTCAGCTACCGGATGGCACGTCGCTGGCCCCTGTTTCGACAACGGATGGTCGGTTTACTTTCCATCTTCCGCCTGCAGTTTCTCAGGTCAGCATTGTGTCGCGGGCTTCGCGCCCCTGTGACGTCATTGGTCCTTTCATAGACGACCGTCGTTTTCTCGGTGTGCTCGTGGGAGAGGTCACTCTTGATGTCGGGGAGCATTCACATTCCATCACGACCCATCTGACCAAAGAGGGTGAAGGATGGGACGTGCAGGAAGCCGTTCCGATGCGCTGGACTCAGGGAGAAGCGACTCTGGACCTTCCGTTTTACGAAGCGAGTGAACATGCGGTTCTGACGCTCCAGCTCCATGCGGCCGGACCATATCTTGAGGATACGCATGTTGACCTGCGTCGCTGCGCTTAAAAACTGACTTCTGACGATCTCTGCCTCGGGTTTCGGAGATCGTCAGGCTTCGGTGAGTGGCGTTGCCGCCCTTCGGCTGGAGCAGAAAGACAAGATGATATAGCCTTCCTTCACCATGCTTACATTTTCCCGTCTCCTCACATTCCCTCTCGTGGCAGCCTCTCTCTTGGTCATTCTGCCGGACATTGCGCATGCAGATCCGGCACCAGTCCTTGATGAAGCCGCCCTCAGCGCCCAGTCGGTTCTGGCAAAGGTCGGAGCCGTGCGCTTCACGGCGCCGGATTTCCAGCCAGGCACCCTCCGTCACATGGTGATGTTTCGTTTTCGTCCCGAAGTGACAGCAGCCTTACGCAATGAAGTGACAAAGCGCTTTCTCGCCCTCGCCAGCCTGTCCCGTCGCCCGGATGGCAAACCAGTCGTGGTGTCTATCGAAGCTGGTCCGCAGAACAGCGGCGAGAACAGTGACCTTGGCCTGCAGGAAGGCTATCTGGTGACTTTCAGGTCTGAAGGTGACCGGAATTTCTATGTCGGTCGTCCCGTTGTCACGGATGCCCGCTATTTCGACGCCGCACATGATGCATTCAAGACGTTTGCCGGTCCTTACCTGGAAAAAGTCGTGGTTTTTGATTTTCCTGTCAGTGCTGTGAACAAGCCATAACAGACCGTCCTGCGTCCGCGACTGCCATCAGAAACGCGGGCTCTGTCCTTCCATGACAAGGGGAAGGGAATGAGCGGCTATGGCATCTCATTCCCTCTGTCCATCATCTACCGGGTGTCTCCAGACGAACCCAGGAAAAAGAAATTTTCTGCTGGCGATCCATGACTCCAACCGCTCATTGCAGTCTTATATCAAAAGTAAAAACAAGAAATTCTACAAAGCGTCTCCCCCTCAAATATATCATAAAATGTCTACTGCATATTGATGTTGACAATGATTCTCATTTTCGTAGAAGCCATTTTCTTTAAAATGTGAATGCGGAAAGAGTTTCATGCGGCAATCGCGATATCTGACACGCAGCGCCGTGCCCGTCGCCATCATGGCGTCACTCGGATCGACTGCCTGGGCAGCACAACCTGTCGCAACCGTGGACGGGAAAAAATCCACGAGCGGAAAAGTCAGCAGACCGGCGCCCGGTCATGAAGTCATTGTCGTGACCGCCACCGGTCTGTCGCATGCCGCCGCCAGCACAAAAACGCGCACGCCAATTATTGAATCGCCTCAGACAATCTCCATTGTCAGTCGAGAAGAAATCGAACTGAGAGCGTCCCCGACCATTGCTGACGCTCTGGCCTATACGGCAGGCGTACAGGCCGAGCCCAGCGGTATCGACAGCCGTGTTGACGAGGTTTCCGTCCGGGGCTTCGGTGCGGGCGGATTTTCGTCCAACAACAATTTTGTCGATGGTCTGCGCCTGCCGGCAGGAGGTCAGTGGACACGCACCTCCTTCGATCCGTTCGCCCTTCAGCAGATCGAAGTCCTCAAGGGACCGTCAGGCGCTCTGTATGGTCAGACTGCGCCCGGTGGCATCATCAACCTGACCACCAAGAAACCCACCGAGACCAGTCACGGAGAGTTCTTTACCCAGACAGCCGGTTATACGGATCTCGCCAACTGGCAGGGACAGGCCGCCGGAGATGTGTCCGGCAAACTCAACAAGCAGGGGACCCTTCTGGGCCGCGTGGTCGCCCTTGCCCGTTACGGCGGCACGCAGGTCAACAGCGTCATGAACGGGCGCTATTACGTCTCCCCCAGCCTGACCTGGAAATATGCTCCCGGCTCATCATGGACCCTTCTGGCGCAGTATCAGCGCGATGCAGGCGGCTCCACCTTCCAGTTCCTGCCCAGGACCGGAACGCTGGTGCCCTCAAAAGGCAGATATATCGCCAACGACGCCAATATCGGTGAACCCGACTGGGACAAATTCGATCGCACCCAGGCGCTCGCAGGCTCCTTTCTGGAACACAAATTCAGCCGCTTCCTGACGGTCCGTAACAATACCCGCTACACCTATCTCGACAATCTTTATAGAGCGACCGTTCTGAGCGGCGACACACTCACAGCCTGCCCCGGATCGGTCCGCGGATGTGTCGCGGGTGAAACCGTCAACCGCCGCGCCGTGGAAGGACGAGGCCGTTCCCAGGGCGTGGCGATGGACACGCAGGCTGAAGGGCATGTGAAAACTGGCCCTGTACAGCACACCCTTCTTGTCGGAACTGACTATTTCTACACAAGCTGGGAGAGCTCCCGCGATCTGGTCTCCCCCTCTCTCGTGCTGCCCATGCTGGATATTTTCAATCCCTCATCCCGTGGGGTGGGAGGCTATTCAGGTGGCCTCACTCCACAGGTCTATAGCGCCACAAAATCCTATCAGAACGGCGTTTATTTTCAGGATCAGATGAAGTTTGATCGTCTGCGTGTCACGGTTGGCGGACGGCAGGACTGGGCGACTGACGACACGCTCAACATCCTGACGCGCCAACGCTATGTCACGTCTTCCAACAAGTTCACATGGCGTGCAGGCGCGGTCTATCTGCTGGATTTCGGGCTGGCTCCCTATTTCAGCTATGCGACTTCGTTCCAGCCTCAGGTTTCCGATCCCTCAACCGCGCTGGATGGGAAGCCGTTCAAGCCGACCACGGGCGATCAGTATGAGGCCGGTCTGCGTTATCAGTACAAGAAAAGCATTTATGTTACTTTTGGCGCCTATCAGATCAAACAGAAGAACATGACCACACCCGCATCGGATGGTGAAATGTGCGGAACAGCCACCTGTTACGTGCAGACCGGAGAGGGGCGTGTCAGAGGTCTGGAACTGGAAGGCCGCGCCAACCTTCCATGGGATATGTCGGTTATCTTTACAGGAACGCGCAGCGACCCCAGAGTTACGAAGTCGAACACGGCTTACCAGATCGGCAACTATCT
Organism: Drosophila azteca; assembly: GCA_005876895.1. Taxonomy (NCBI): domain Eukaryota; kingdom Metazoa; phylum Arthropoda; class Insecta; order Diptera; family Drosophilidae; genus Drosophila; species Drosophila azteca. Next base: position 27,618 of record VCKU01000070.1, read on the forward strand.
GCCACAGGCTCCCAAATGGATGGCTTCCCTGTTTGTCGATCAGCGTATTCGTCGTGGCGCTTTCCGGGGAGCGGGCGTTGGCGGCGGCGTGCGTTACACCGGGCACAGCTACGGCGATACGAACAACACACTGTCCATTCCCGGCTATACCGTCTTTGACATGTTCCTGCGTTATGATTTTGGACAAGCCCATCCACAGTATGATGGTTTGTCTTTCTCGGCCAACGTCCGCAACATTGCCAACAAGCGCTTTGTGGCGACCTGCACGGCCGTATCCGCCTGCTATTACGGACAGGGCAGAAGTCTGACAATGCGTCTGGAATATCGCTGGTGATGCAGCCTGATCTTTTCCTTGCGATCGGAAGCATGGCCACAGTGTTCGCAGGCATGATGTTTTACTGCGCTTCCGTCCAGCAGAGACTTTTTGCACAGCGCCTGTCGGGCAGCATGGGCGTGGGAGGCGGCGCTCTCCTCACCCTGTGCGCAGTCGTATGTTTTACGTACATCATGAGTCTGACAACGGCTCTGTTCATGACTGTGGTTCTACTGATGTTATGGCTTTGCCTTCTGCCGCCTGGAATCGCTCTCGTGAAATCACGCAGTGAACAGCGATGACACTCGATAACAGCGGGTGGAAAGGGAAACTCTCCGCCGGAATTATTCCGGGAGCCGGTCTGGCATTGGGAAGCATGGGGGTCTCTGGCCTGCTCTGCCACACGACGGGCAGTCCCATGACGCTCTCCGCCCAGGCCCTTCTGTGGTCAGCAACATTCGTATGGATCGTTTCTGTCTGTACCTGTTTCCTGTTTCCTTCCGGACGCAAGGCCTGGATAGGGCTGGGTAGCGGCTGCGCTCTCGTCTGGCTGCTTTTTTTCATTCTGAAGAACATGATCCGATGAAACTTCGTGAAGATATTGTCGCTGTCTATCGGGAAGTTCACAGCTGGGTCGGCATACTGGCGGCTCTTTTTCTTTTTGTCGCGTTCTATGCCGGCGCAGTCAGCATGTTTGAACAAACATTACAAAACTGGCTGACACCGGAAAGCCATTTGCCTGCACCCGTGTCGCTCGACCGTACTCCCGAACTGATGGAAAAGGCCTTTGCCGCTTTTCCGGATGCACGTCGAAATTACACCATTGTACTGGCGCCAGATAAAACCCAGCCCGCCCGTCTGATCTGGCCCCAGAATCCGAAAAGCCATGAACATGGGCCAACCCCTCTTGTCGCCGCTGCTCTCGATACAAATGGAATACTGATTACGGAGAAACAGCCGCCTTCGGAAACGGCGCATTTCATTGACGTCCTGCACCAGCGCGTGGGGCTGCCTTTACCGGAAGACGTGGCGATGCCCTTCATGGGTGTGGTTGCACTGGCCTACGCCGTTGCGCTGGTATCGGGTGTGATCGCCTTTCTGCCTGCACTGAAGCGAACTCTCTTTGCTGTCAGACTTGAAGGCGGCAAGCGCCGGGCATGGCTCGATCTGCACAATGTTTTCGGTTTTTTCTCGCTGCCCTTTCATGTCGTCATGGCGATCACGTCCGTGCTTTTTGCATTCCATGAACCGATTTATGCCGTGCAGAACATGCTCTTTCATAACGAGACCCATCCGGCTCATGCCCGACCGCATCCTGCTCCCGCACGGGATGCTGTCTCACTCATGACACCCGCAGCTCTTGTCGCGTCTCTCGCCCAACAGGCGCCGGGCTTTGAGCCCGATACGCTGAATTATACCACACGGCCCGGCCCGGGCGGTGGCACGCTCACTCTTCGTGTCGCGGGGCATGACCCGCGTTTTGTGATGCGCGGTCCCAACGCCGGGTTTGCAGTCATGGACCCGGCAAGCGGTCGTATTCTTTCGACTGATTATCTACCCGGCCACCAGTCAAGTGGATTTGCAACGATCACTTCTTTCTTCAGTCTGCATTTTGGCAGCTATGGTGGTTACCCTGTTCGCTGGGCTTATCTTGTGCTTGGATTTGGCGGGGCTTTTCTGTTCTATACTGGCAATCAGCTCTGGATCATGGCGCGACAGCGACGTGAACGCGCCACCGGACTTGTCTCTGAAACACGCGGTTCACGCATTCTTTCCTCACTGACCATCGGATGCACGACAGGCTGCATGACCGGTATCGCAGCCATCATCACTTTTGCCGCCATCGTCCACACTCCAATGGCGTACACGCCGGTCGCCCTGATCTATTACACGACCTTCCTGCTCTGCACGTTGCTGGCTTTTATTCTATCCACACAGCGCAAGGCGCAGGTGCTTTTCTGTCTTGCTGCGCTCAGTCATATTGCCCTGGCTATGGCTGCGCTGACACGAGGCTTGAGCCTTGGCGATGACACCTCATTCATCGTCGCCGCTCTGGCGTTCATTCTGGCTCTCCTTTTCTTCATGGTGGCGAAGAAAAGAGGGCATTCAGCACTCACTTCACTGAAAAAAGCTCTGTAAATTTTACAGAAGCGTTTTTTCAAACAGATTCGGGGAACATCGCCTTTTTGAAAAAAGGCGATACCCAAAAACTTTTATTATTCGCCATCCACCTGCTGATTGCGAATAGCTTTATCCCACCAGAAAAATGCTTTCTGATAGCGTGATGTTTTCTACTTCACGCAACCGGCGGAATGAGCGGCTGCGGCACCTCGTCCTCGCTCCAGTCCCCGGCCTGCCATTCGGCGCGAAGATGCTCCGCATGTGCCGAAAGCACACCATCCACAATGGCCGCACGGATGCCGCGCATCAGTCGCTGATAATAGGCAAGGTTATGCCATGTCAGCAGCATCGGACCGAGGATTTCATCAGCACGGAACAGATGATGCAGGTAGGCGCGGGAATGACGCGTGCAGGCGAGACAGTCGCAGTGCGGCGACAGCGGGCGTGCATCGAGCGCGAAACGGGCGTTGCGCAGATTGATGTGCCCGCGCTCGGTATAGGCACGCGCCGTACGCCCGGCGCGCGTCGGCATCACGCAGTCGAACATGTCCACGCCACGCATCACACTGCCGAGCAGGTCGTCTGGCGTGCCGACGCCCATCAGATAGCGCGGTTTATCATCGGGCATGAGCGGCGTTGTCACGTCGAGCGTGGAGAACATCAGTTCCTGCCCTTCGCCCACCGCGAGGCCGCCGATGGCGTAGCCCTCGAAACCGATATCCGTCAGCGCCTTCACGCTCTCGGCGCGTAGTTCCGGCTCCGTGCCCCCCTGCACGATGCCGAACTGGCCATAGCCTTCACGCTGGATGAACGCCTCGCGGGAACGGGCGGCCCAGCGCATCGACATCCGCATGGAAGCGGCGATGGCTTCGGGTGCCGCGGGAAGAGCCGGACACTCGTCGAAGCACATGGTGATGGTCGCATCCAGAGCATGCTGGATGTCGGTCGAACGCTGCGGGTCGAGGCGATGTTTCGAGCCGTCGATATGCGACTGGAACGTCACGCCATCCTGATCGAGCTTGCGCAGAGCGCCCAGCGACATGACCTGGAACCCGCCTGAATCCGTCAGGATCGGTCCCGACCAGTCCATGAATTTATGCAGCCCACCGAGTTGCTTCACCCGCTCCGCACCCGGACGCAGCATCAGGTGATAGGTGTTGCCCAGCACGATCCCCGCACCTGTCGAGCGCACGGCGTCCATGGTCATGGCCTTCACCGTGCCAGCCGTGCCGACGGGCATGAAGGTCGGCGTCTGGACCGGGCCGTGCGCCGTGTGCAGCGTGCCGGCACGGGCCTGACCGTCGGTGGACTCGCAGATCCAGCGGAAAGTGCTGCTCATGATGTTCGACCTCTTGTCGTGGCGTTATGGGGCTCTGCCCCATGCCCCGGCAGAAAGCACGGCTTCCTGCACCTTGATTTGTTAAAAATGGTTTCCAAAGGCGCGCCTTTGGTGGGGTGCGGGGCAAAGCCCCGATAAAACACGAGACTATACAAGGGCGCTGCCCTTGACCCGCCAAAGGCGGTGCCTTTGGAAACCATTTGTAATATCATGGAGTTCCTGCCCGACGCAGCAGGCAAGCGTCGCCATAGGAATAGAAACGGTAACCGTCGCGGACCGCATGGTCATAAGCCGCTTTCATCCGCTCCGTGCCAGCAAAGGCGCAGACCAGCATGAAAAGTGTCGAGCGTGGCAGATGGAAGTTGGTCATCAGCATATCGACGGCGCGGAACTTGAAGCCGGGATGAATGAAGATCGACGTGTCGCCATCGAACGGCATCACCCGGCCCTCTTCCGAAACGGAACTTTCCAGCAGTCGCAGAGTGGTCGTGCCGACCGCGATAATACGACCGCCCCGTTCTTTCACGGCGTTAATCCGGTCCGCCGTTTCCTGCGTGATGATGCCGCGCTCGGCGTGCATCCGGTGGCCGGAAAGCGTCTCGGCCCGCACGGGCAGGAACGTGCCCGCACCGACATGCAGCGTCAGTGTCTCGCGCCCGACACCGGCTTCATCGATGCGACGCAGGAGGTCGGGCGTGAAATGCAGCCCCGCTGTCGGGGCCGCGACCGCCCCGCGATGCTCGGCGAATATGGTGCGGTAATCACTCTGATCCTCGGCGGTCGGACCTTGTGGACGAGCGATATAAGGAGGAAGCGCCAGCGCCCCCGCGGTCTGAAGGAACGTATCGAACGCGTCACCTTCCGCGCTGAAACGCAGGGTCGCACCACCCTGCCCGTCGAGCGAAGCCACCTCGGCCGTATCGTCAGTGCCGGGAAAGGTCAGCGTATCGCCCAGCTTGAGCCGCTTGGCGTTGCGGATCAGCGCGCTCCACGAGCCATCCGCCTGATGCTGGTCGAGCGTAACGCCGATTTTCGCTTCTCCGCGCAGAGCATGAAGCTGCGCCGGAATGACCGCCGTGTCGTTGGCGACCAGCAGGTCACCTTCCCGCAGCAGACCCGGCAGATCGGACACACGACGATCAATGAAAGGAGCCGTCGGATCGGCAGGCACATCCAGCAGGCGAGCGCTCTCACGCGGTCGCGCGGGATGCTGTGCAATCGAGCTCTCGGGAAGATGAAAATCGAAATCGGCGGTGCGGTCGTCCATACGGCCAGCATTTACGGAATTTGGCGGTTCTGTGCCAGCCATCATGAGAAAAATGATCCTATCCCGTGGAACAGGCGCCGCCTCCAGAATGTTCAGGGCGTAGAACGCAGTCGTAAGCTCTTCCGTGATTTCTGGCGCTTTGCTTTCGACCATGCCTGCTGCGACGCCTTCCGGCAGAGATCGAACAGATCCATGGATGGCTATGCTGCGCATCGATCGTCTGACCAGCGTTTACCCCACGCCTTTGCAGCGGCGGCGGCATTAGATCCTCGAGAGCAGACAACCCTGCTCAGCAGATCCTCACCAAGTATGCGGGTCATTGTTTGGTTCATCTGCGCGAGCACGCTCTCCTGGCAGCAGCCGTGAAACCTGCCCGAATGGACACGACAGACCTCGTATCCATTTTGAAAGAGGGAAGAACAATCACATCTCAATTTTAATCCGGCGCTCTTCGAGATGCTGCCGCAAAAGCCCGAATCCGAGATTTTCCCTTGCCCTTGTTCTCATTTTGTTCCAAACAAGAACAAACGCGAACAAATCCTTAACAAGACGTTTTTGCCGGATCGCTGCGATTTTCTCGCAGAGGCGTCTTGATAAGAACAGATTACGGAACATATGCGGAACAGGGATAATTCCCCATGCCGCACATTGCGGGAAGGGTCAGGCTTGTGACAGACTCGTCAATCAGTGCGGTTTTTACACCTGACGAACCATCATTGTTCGCCCTCATGGGAGGAACAACCGGTGGAAACGGGTTTCGAGGAATGGACATGGACAAGACGAAGGCCCTTGAAGGGGCGCTGAGCCAGATTGAGCGTGCTTTCGGCAAAGGGTCGATCATGCGCCTCGGACAGCGTCCGAAAGAAGAAGCGGATGCGATCTCCACCGGCTCGCTCGGTCTTGATATCGCGCTCGGCATCGGCGGTATGCCGCGTGGACGTATTGTCGAGATTTATGGGCCGGAAAGCTCGGGCAAGACGACACTGGCGCTGCACATCATTGCCGAAGCCCAGAAAAAGGGCGGCACCTGCGCCTTTATCGACGCCGAGCACGCCCTTGATCCCGGTTACGCCCGCAAGCTGGGCGTGGATGTGGACAACCTGCTGATCAGTCAGCCGGATGCAGGTGAACAGGCGCTTGAGATCGCCGACACACTCGTTCGTTCCGGCGCTGTTGACGTGCTGGTGGTGGACAGTGTCGCGGCCCTCGTCCCCCGGGCGGAACTGGAAGGCGATATGGGCGACAGCCACGTCGGCCTTCACGCCCGTCTGATGAGTCAGGCGCTGCGTAAGCTGACCGGCACGGTCTCACGCTCCAACACGCTGCTGGTGTTCCTGAACCAGATCCGTCTGAAGATCGGCGTGATGTTCGGCAATCCGGAGACGACGACAGGCGGTAACGCCCTGAAGTTCTATGCTTCCGTGCGTCTGGACATCCGTCGTATCGGGTCCATCAAGGACAAGGACGAAGTTGTCGGCAACCAGACCCGCGTGAAAGTGGTCAAGAACAAGATGGCCCCTCCTTTCCGGCAGGTGGAATTCGACATCATGTATGGCGAAGGCATCAGCAAGATGGGCGAACTGATCGATCTCGGAGTAAAGGCCGGCGTGGTCGAGAAGTCGGGGGCTTGGTTCTCCTATGACAGCCAGCGCGTTGGCCAGGGCCGTGAAAACGCCAAGAACTTCCTTCGCGAGCATCCGGAAATGGCGCATGCCATTGAACATCGCGTCCGCGAACAGGCCGGTGTGGTGGCCGAAGCCATGATGGACGGCCCGGACGAGGGCGAAGAGAACTGAGTTTGCAAGATGTTTTCCTCCGGTGTCAGGAATCTCCCCGACACCGGAGCCGTCTTTTTCCGTTTGATCAGCACAGAACGATAAAAGCCTCTTTCGTGTAGAATATTTATTCTGTCGCACTCTTTTCAGAACGACACCTCCATTACGATTTAATCATCTGAATTTTTCTTGACAGAATCTTCGAAAAACAATGTTCAATCGCTGCTGAATCAAAACGCGCTCTGACCGCGACCCCTTCTGCTGCACGCACTTTACGGCCCCATCAGACAGAACGATCCTAGTGTGTTAAATACCCCTGTCAGCTACAAGGCAGAGGTCTCATGGTCGCCGTTTCCGCACTCCGCATCGTCCCACCAGAAGGTCCGCTGAACGGCCACATCGAGCTGCCGGGATCGAAATCCATCACCAACCGCGCCCTGCTGCTTGCGGCGCTGGCTGATGGGGAAAGCCATCTGACCGGCGCTCTCAAAAGCGACGACACGCTCTACATGGCCGCAGCGCTACGCCTGATGGGTGTCGGTGTCGAAGAACCGACGGACACAAGCTTTGTCGTGAAGGGAAGCGGCACATTCACAGCGCCTCCCGAGCCCCTGTTTCTCGGCAACGCCGGAACCGCTGTCCGTTTTCTGACCGCCGCAGCGCCATATGTGAATGGCACGGTCGTTCTGGACGGCAACGCCCACATGCAGAAGCGCCCGATTGCGCCGCTGATCTCGGCCCTGTCCTCTCTGGGCGTCACCATTTCAGCCCCGACGGGCTGCCCGCCGGTCACAGTGAATGGCACGGGGCATCTTTCCGGTGGACGGGTCACAATCGATGCCGGCCTTTCCAGCCAGTATATCTCGGCCATTCTGATGGCCGCCGGACGGGCCGACGCTCCCACGGACGTGGTGCTGGAAGGAAGCAGCCTCGACGCGCGGGGCTATGTCGATCTCACTGTCGCTGCCATGAAAGCTTTCGGCGGCAAGGTTGAGCCGCAGGGAGAGATGAGCTGGCAGGTCACACCGTCGCCCTACAAGGCGACTGACTTCCGGATTGAACCGGACGCCTCCGCCGCCACCTATCTCTGGGCCGCAGCCGCCCTGACCGGCGGGAAGATTGATGTGGGTCTCGCTCCGGAATCCTTCTCCCAGCCGGATGCGAAAGCCTTCAGCATGATCTCGATTTTTCCGCACATGCCTGCGGAAATCGATGGTTCACAGATGCAGGACGCCGTCCCCACTCTGGCCGTACTGGCAGCCTTCAACGCCACACCCGTGCGCTTCGTCGGCATCCGCAATCTGCGGGTCAAGGAATGCGATCGCATCTCCGCGCTTTCCACTGAGCTCAACCGGATCAAAGCCGGTCTGGCGCGGGAGGAAGGAGACGACTTGATTGTGAACAGTGATCCCGCTCTGGCAGGACAGTTACTTCCAGCGAGGATCGAAACCTATTCCGATCACCGTATCGCCATGGCGTTCGCACTGGCTGGTCTGAAAATCGACGGCATCACCATTCTGGATCCTGCCTGCGTCGGCAAGACCTATCCCGGATACTGGGATGCGCTGAACAGCCTTGGTGTTTCTCTGATCAATGAGTGACATCAGCTGATCTCAAACCCCACAAAGGGACGCAGTCCCTGTGATCCCGACCTGTTGGAATAAAGGGCTGGGGACTCTTCAGGTATAGGGAAGAGCCCAGCCCCCTGTCTGCTTTAACAGGTCATGATCGAGGAAGCCGGGTCGCTCCGCCAAAACATCTTTCACAGAGTGGCAGCCGTCACCCTGTGAACCGGAGAAGCCGAAGCCGTCGGAATGGTGAGGCCGTCTCCGCTGAATGTGGTCACCCTCCATCCGCTCTCCGTAACCTGATCCGCAATGGCTATGATGGGAGAGGGCGCACAGAAAATCACTCGATCACCTGCGTGAATCACGCTCGCCGGAGTGACCAGCAGCAGACTGCCCTGCCTGAAAGATGGCTCATAGACTGCGCTATCAAGCCGGATAGCGTAGTCATGCGGTCCGGCGTCTGCAAACGGAGAGCTGACCTCCGCCCAGAGATGCGGGACGGGCAGATGGGCACGATCAAACAGCTCGGCCGATCCAAGCCGGGAAAATTCGGCAACCCTTATGCGTCCGGCAGTCGGTCTGCGTTCCAGATCGTCCTGCCCGTGCTTCACATCCCCATCCAGATAGCTGGCGAAGTCACGCCACGGCATGTCGGCTGTCCGCAGTAACTCCAGCATGGTTTCCATCCGGGGCAGGCGAACCCGCCCATCAGTCGTGTACCGTTTCGACGGATTGAGCGCCGTGGGATCAAGTCCGGCGGCACGCGCCAGCCCGGAAGGCGTGAGGCCTTTCTCAAAGGCAAGCCGATCAATGGCGTTCCATATCTGCTCTGACCGGTCCCCTCTCATTTCTGCTTCAGAACCTCGGAGCGATGACGCACCTCCCCATCCTGCGTGATGTGAAAACGGCTGTCCTCCCCGACACAGGCCAGTCCCTTGCGCGTCAGCCGCTCAAGGCAGGGTTCATCTTTCAATCCGTGTGGCCGTCCATGCCTGCCGGAGAGACTGAGGCGATGCAGCGCTGACCGGCAGCATGTTTCAAGGTAGGGTTCATTCCACATGAAGCGAATGTCCGTAATCCGACCGCATTGCGCAACAGCCAATCGGCCTGCAATGAGGCCCATGCGTTCACTTCGGGTGGCATGACAGCCATTCAGCCTGTATAGGAAGCCAGCTTTCCCTTTGAACAGGACGTCACATGAGCGCAGAATTCACAGACTACAAGGTCAAGGACATTTCCCTCGCAGAGTGGGGCCGCAAGGAAATCTCCCTGGCTGAGGACGAAATGCCCGGCCTGATGGCGCTGCGTGAAGAGTATGGCGCAAGCCAGCCGCTCAAGGGCGCCCGTATCGCCGGCTGCCTGCACATGACGATCCAGACCGCCGTGCTGATCGAGACGCTGACCGCTCTCGGTGCGACTGTCCGCTGGTCGTCCTGCAACATCTTCTCGACGCAGGATCACGCCGCCGCCGCCATCGCTGCCGCGAACATCCCCGTTTTCGCCTGGAAAGGCCTGAACGACGAAGAGTTCGATTGGTGCATCGAACAGACCATCAAGGGACCGGACGGCTGGACGCCGAACATGATCCTTGATGACGGCGGCGATCTCACCGTCATGATGCACGACAAGTTCCCGGAACTGCTGAACGACGTGCGCGGCCTGTCCGAAGAGACGACCACAGGCGTTCACCGTCTGTGGAAGATGCAGAAGGAAGGCACGCTCAAGGTTCCGGCGATCAACGTCAACGACAGCGTGACCAAGTCCAAGTTCGACAACCTGTATGGCTGCCGTGAGAGCCTCGTTGACGCGATCCGTCGCGGCACCGACGTGATGATGGCCGGCAAGGTCGCCGTCGTCGCCGGTTATGGCGACGTGGGCAAGGGTTCCGCAGCTTCTCTGCGCAATGCCGGCTGCCGCGTGCTCGTGACCGAAATCGACCCGATCTGCGCTCTGCAGGCGGCGATGGAAGGCTACGAGGTCGTGACGATGGAAGACGCCGCGCCGCGTGGCGACATCTTCGTGACGGCGACGGGCAACGAAGGCGTGATCCGTCTCGAGCACATGCGCGAAATGAAGCACCGCGCCATCGTCTGCAACATCGGTCACTTCGATTCCGAGATTCAGGTCGGTGCGCTGCGCAACTTCAAGTGGGACAACATCAAGCCGCAGGTGGACGAGGTTATCCTCTCCAGCGGCAAGAGCCTGATCCTGCTGTCCGAAGGCCGTCTGGTGAACCTTGGCAACGCCACGGGTCATCCGTCCTTCGTGATGTCGGCTTCCTTCACCAACCAGACGCTCGCCCAGATCGAGCTGTGGACGGCGAAGCCGGGTCAGTATGAGGCGAAGGTCTACACGCTGCCCAAGAAGCTCGACGAAAAGGTCGCTGCCCTTCATTTGGCCAAAGTTGGCGCGCATCTTTCGAAACTAAGCCAGGAGCAGGCCGATTATATCGGTGTGCCGGTCAACGGTCCCTTCAAGCACGAAGAATACCGTTACTGATTGGCCGTGTGCTTCCCGTCTCAGGGCGGGGAGCACCGCACATGTGTGCGATTTCTGAACCCAGAGAGGGAGTTCTCTCATGAGCATTTTCGGTAAGATCGTCTCCGCCATTTTCGGCCATGCTGAGGCCGCAACGCCTGCCGCAGCCGGATCGACGGCCCCGGCCGCGACGCCGGCTGCTGGTAGTGCTGGCGCCCCGGCGGCAGCGGCTCCTGCTGCACCCGTCGATGTCGACGCCGTTCTGACCGCTCTGGCGGCAAAGTCCGGCCAGCAGTTGAACTGGAAAGAGTCGATCGTTGATCTCCTCAAGCTGCTCGGTCTGGACAGCTCGCTTGAAGCACGCAAACAGCTGGCGACTGAGCTGAAATACACGGGCGACCAGAATGACTCAGCCACCATGAATGTGTGGCTGATCAAGGAAGTCCGTCAGAAGCTGGCGGAAAACGGTGGCAAGATGCCTGCCGGTCTCTGATTTTTCAGAGTTTCGGTAAAGCAGGAAGGAGAGCTTTATGCTCTCCTTTTTTATTGGCGTTTATAGATGCCTCTGTGGTGATTTCTGAGAGCTTTCTCCCGAATTCCACAAAGGAACACAGCCGCTCTGGTCTCGGCTGTTAAATAAATCAGATGAAAGCCTGCGTCCTCTTTCAGAACGCTGAGCATAATCACCTGAAACGATAATGCGGCTTTTGGCAGGTCTGCTGCCAGTGTTCTCCCTTGCTTGCGAGAACTCAGGGCAGCAACAGGAAATCATCGATTTATAATGTTTTGAAACGAAGTGTAATGTTCGTCTGATCTTTAGAAGTGCCTTTAATATCCGGAAATAGGATCGACCTCGAAAAAAAACGGGGACCTGTGCATATGAAACTTCTGGTGATCAATCGCGACTGCGACGTGGAACGTTATGACAGTTTCTGTCAGATGAACGGTGCTATTGCAGACATCGGGCGTTTCAGTGCGATCGATGGTCAGACACTCGACATGCAGGAATTACAGTCGGCGGGTCTCATCGCGCCTGACCTTGACTACAGTCGGGGCGCAGTTGGCTCGGCGCTTTCCCACATCCTTCTGTGGAATGCTGTGGTGGAAAATGATCAGGCAGTCACCATCTTTGAAGACGACGCCATTCTGAGCTGCAATTTTCAGGAGGAATCCAGGAGAATCATAGAATCCCTTGGAAATGAGTGGGATATTATTCTCTGGGGCTATAATTACGACGTCAATCTTGTCTTCGATCTGCTGCCCGGCGTCACCTATTGCGTCGCAAACTTCAACCAGACACTGATGCGTCTTGGCGTCGAGCGTTATCGCAGTCGCCCCATCAGTGCGTCACCTTTCAAACTGTTCAAGGCTCTGGGAATCTGTGGTTACGCCATCTCGCCCAGAGGAGCCCGTCGCCTGCTGGATGTGTGTCTGCCGCTCCAGAACGCTGAATACTGGTATCGCAGAACCAATGAAACGCTGCGCAATACATCGCTCGATCATGTCATGTGCCATCACTATGAGAAGATAGACGCTTTCTGCTGTTTTCCTTCTCTCTGCATTTCCAGAAACGAGAACGCAAAATCGACAATCATCAACTCGTAACACGCTGAAGCCGCAATACGTCGATCGGTCTGTAAGGATGCACGATGATCCTGCTCGAAAATGACAGAACCCTGATTCTCCACACACCCAAATGTGGCGGGAAAGCTTTGCGGAAGGCATTTTCATCCATCGCGGCAGCAGGCCCCTGGTGGGACTGGACATGGCTCCGCCCAACAGGAGAATGGGTCGATCAGGCTCATGTGCCGCTCCATATCCTGCGTCAGACAGAAGAGTGGGATCATATCCGTTCTTATACGGTTATTTCGGTCGTTCGTGATCCCTGGCCGCGCTTTGTGAGTTCTCTGAAAGAACACATGAAACAGCACAGGAAAAGAAACGCACTACAGGTTCTGGAAGAACTCGATGAAGTACGGATTTCATATGATCCGCGCTACATCCACTTTATTCCTCAGTTCCGTTTCACACATCTTGGCAACAAGAGATGTGCCGATTTTATCGTACGCACGGAATCCCTGCCTGAAGACCTGAGGGCCGTGGGAATGATCGGCGGCATGAGTAACGATTTTTTCAAGGCAGTGGATACTCTCCCTCCCATGCCGACATCGGCCCCAGAAAGCCTTACTGCAGAAGTTGAGCAGAAGATGAAATCTCTTCTCATGAGATTTTACCAGCGGGATTATGCTCTCTTCGGTTATATCCCTCCATCAGACGATGAAGCCGTTCCCGCAGGCTTCGATGCCCTCCTCATGGACCCTTTATGTGGGGGAGAATGGAATGGCTACGCGGCCGCGGCTCCTGCCTATGAACGGTTTGTGCGTCACAGCACAAAAGATTTTCTGATTTCTCATCTTACTGCAGAAGTTCAGGAATTACGGCAGAGGCTTCGCTCCTCCTGATACAAGGCGCCATTGATCCCGCAGATAATTTACAAATTCTTTTTAGACCTTAAATTTCATGTTCTCATTTCAAGGATTCTGAATGATGACCGTTGCGATTTATGGAATCAGATCATGTGACACAATGAAAAAGACGATGGCCTGGCTGGATGCGCATGACATCGCTTACACGTTTCATGATTACAAGAAGGAAGGCGTAGACCGCACCCGGCTACTCGACTGGATCAAGGAAGCAGGCTGGGCAGAACTGATCAATCGTTCCGGCACGACATTCCGGAAGCTGCCTGATGCAGACAAGACTGATCTGACCGAGGAAAAAGCCGTTCAGCTCATGCTCAGCAATCCTTCCATGATCCGCCGTCCGGTTCTGGAAGCATCAAAGCTGCTCATCGGATTCAAGCCTGAAAAATATGCTGAATTCTTCAAAAGCTGAATAGCCTCCCTGCATTGCATACCGTTTCAGGCAGTCATGCACGACCGTCAGGGAACAATCACGGTTTTGATCAGTTAGGGACTGTATGCGCGCCTGTCATCATGGCGGATGCAAGGCGATTTCCCGTTTCCTGACGGGCTGGTTCCGGCCGCCGACACAAGGCTGCCGGCCTTATGGCCCAAAGCCAGAATCGCATTTCACGAGATTTCAGAAGCAGGGATTTACGTATGCCTTCCCAGACACGATATGACCTTTTTATTGATGGCGCCTGGAGAAAACCCACCAGCGGCAAGTGGACGGAAATCCGCAACCCGGCAACAGGTGATGTTGTTGGAGAAGCTGCGAAAGGACAGGAGCAGGACGTCAATGCTGCGGTAGAGGCCGCCAGCAAAGCCTTTCCGGCATGGCGCGATACGCCAGCTTCAAAGCGTGCTGATGCGCTCTATAAACTGCGCGATCTGGTGGCGCGCGACAAAGAGACACTCGCCAGAACCATCACCTCCGAGATGGGGAAGCCGCTGAAAGAAGCTCAGGGAGAAGTGGATTTTGCCATCTCCCTGCTGCGTTTTGCTGCGGAAAACACCCGTCGTCTTCAGGGGGAGATCATTCCCGGAGAACGTCCCGGTGAGAAAATCCTGATCGATCGGATACCTCATGGCGTCGTGGGAGCTATCGCCGCATGGAACTTCCCACTGGCGCTCTGTGCGCGCAAAATTGCGCCGGCGGTTGCTGCTGGCAACACCATTGTCCTCAAACCCCATGAACTGACGCCTCTTTCCGGACTGGCGCTGGCGAAGCTGGTTGAGGAAGCAGGTATCCCGGCCGGTGTAATCAATATCGTGACCGGCGACGGGCCGGAAGTCGGTGTGCCGATTGTCGCGCATCCGGACACGAAGCTGATCACCATGACGGGTTCAACGCCTGCCGGTAAGAAGATCATGGCGGCCGCAGCCGAGCATCTCAAGGAAGTGCGCCTCGAACTGGGTGGCAAGGCTCCCTTTATTGTCATGGATGACGCTGATCTCGACAAGGCTGTCGAAGCTGCCGTCATGGCCCGTTTCGGCAATGCCGGGCAGGTCTGCACCAGCAATGAGCGGACCTATGTGCACGAAGCCGTTTATGACCGGTTTGCCGAGAAGTTACGCGAGAAAATCAAAGCGCTGAACGTCGGTGACCCGATGGACCCGAAGACGGATATGGGCCCCAAGGTCAGCGAAGATGAACTGAAAAAGGTTCATGAGATCGTTGAAAAGGCTGTTTCGCAGGGCGCAAAGCTGGAAATCGGTGGTCAGCGTCTGAAGGGTGGCATTTACGACAAGGGCAGTTTCTATGCGCCGACCCTGCTGACAGGTGTAACGCATGAGATGGATATTGCCCGAAACGAGGTGTTCGGCCCTGTGCTATCACTGATGAAAGTGCGCGACTTTGACGAGGCGCTGAAACGGGCCAATGACTGTCGTTACGGACTTTCGGCTTATCTGTTCACGAAAGATCTCGCCACAATCCTGCGTATGACGCGGGAGCTGAACTTCGGCGAAGTCTACGTCAATCGTGAAGGCGGTGAGGAACCACAGGGCTTCCATCATGGCTATGGTGAAAGCGGTCTCGGTGGCGAAGACGGTCAACACGGGCTGGAAGCGTACGTGGATACGAAAACCATCTACCTGAACGCCTGATATAAAAAGGGCGGATATCCCCATGGGAATATCCGCCCTGAAACAGGAAAAAGTTTTTTGTGAAGCTTTTTCCAAAAAGCTTCAGAATACGTCGCCTTTTTGAAAAAAGGCGACACCCAAAAACTTTAATAACTTCAATGAACCCCCGCATCATCCGGCAGCGTGTAAGCAATGATCTCATCGCTCACATCCGGTGAATGGCTCATGCCTCCTGCGGAAATCACCACATATTCCTTGCCGGTTTTCGGAGAGCGGAACACCAGCGGAGCCGCCGGAGCACCAGCAGGAAGACGCGCCTTCCATACTTCCTCACCCGTCAGCGAGTTCAGCGCGCGCAGGTAGTAATCCTGTGTGCCAGCAAAGAACACCAGACCGGATGCGGTCGCGGTGGGGCCACCAAGCGTCGGCAGACCAAGCGGCACATCCATGCGCGTCTTCAGCCCCATCGGCCCCGTGTCCTTCACCGTGCCGAGCGGCACCTGCCACAGCAGCTTCTTGCTCCGCAGATCAATGGCGCTCATCGTGCCGAAGGGCGGCGTGTTGCAGGGTACGGCGAGCGGCGATTGCAGGATGTCGATACGGACGCCCTGATAGGGACCAGCAACCTGCGGGCGCAGCGTGCCCATGAAGCCCGGAACCTCGTCCATCGAGATCTTGTAGTGCGAGGCATTGTTTTTGTTCACCAGCATCATACGCAATGGAACACGCATGTCGTTGACGAACATCAGACCACGGGCCTCGTCGATGGAGACGCCACCCCAGTTCATGCCGCCGAGCAGGCTCGGATATTCGATATAGGGCTTCTCGCCGGGAGGTGTGAACGGCCCTTCATAAACCGAATTGCGGAACATGATGCGACAGTAAAGCTGGTCGAACGTGCTCACGCCCCACATGGAGCTTTCGGTCAGCGGCCTGGCGCCGATGTCAGGCATCCCCACGGAGAAAGGCTGCGTCGGTGAGAGATGCTCCCCGTCCGCCGCGGGCTGTGTAGCGACTTTCTTCTCAACAACATCCGTCACCGGCTGGCCCGTGCGACGATCCACGACAAAGATGTTGCCGGTCTTGGTCGTCTGGATCAGGGCGGGAACGGTCTCGCCCTGCTTGTTGGTCACATCGAACAGGACCGGCTGGGAGGGAAGGTCATAGTCCCAGACATCGTGATGCACGGTCTGGAACACCCATTTCGTCTGACCAGTCGAAGCATCGACAGCGACGATGGCCGCGCCGAACTTTTCCTTCACGGCATCGCGGTCGCCACCCCAGTAATCCGGCGGTCCGTTGCCGGTCGGCAGATAGACGAAGTTGAGCGCGCGGTCATAGGTCGGGATGGTCCACACGTTGGGTGTTTCCAGCGTGTAGGTCCTGCTCGGATCAGCCGCGTTGGCGTTGTCCGGATCACCCACATCCCAAGCCCATGTGAGCGCGCCGGTGCGCACGTCATAGGCGCGGACCACACCGGACGGTTCACCATGCACGATGTCCCTCACCCAGCCGCCAATGACCGCCGTATGACCCATCACCACAGGAATACCCGTCGGATGATAGCGTTTGCCGTTTTCCGCTGGCCCCATGCGCGGCTTCAGATCGACAACGCCATTGTTCCCGAATTTCGGGCAGAGCTTGCCGGTGTGGGCGTCCAGACCGATCAGACGGGCATCGACCGTGTTGACGATAATGCTCTGGCGGCACGGCGCATCTGGCTCAGCCGCCTTGTCCTCGGCGGACAGCGTCTGGTCCTTGTCTGTGTCGTAGTATCCGATGCCGCGACAGGTGACATGCTCCGCCGAGTGCGCCTGTGGGTCGAACTTCCAGAGCGCCTTGCCTGTATCACCGTCGATGGCCGTGACCAGATTTTCCGGTGTGCAGGAATACAGCACGTTGCCAATCTGCTGCGGCGTGTTTTCATCGACGCCCGTGCCTGCGCCGGTCAAGCGGCGGCCCGTGTGATAGACCCATGCAACCTGAAGACGGCCGACATTCTCGGGCGTGATCTGGCTGTAAGGCACATAGCGCGTGCCGTGCTCATTCCGGGCGAAATACTGCCAGTCCTCGGGCACGTCTTCCTTCGCAACAGCGAGAGGCGGCTGCCTGCTGAAGCCGGTGTCGTTGTGGATTGCGCCATGAGGCGAGAACGCCTCAAACAGGGTAAGCAGCAGGCAGCATGTGAGCGCCAGTCCACCCAGCACGCTCTGCTTGCGCGTCTTCGGTGTGAAAGACTGAAGCGTTGCGGCAGCCCACAGGCTGAGGACGAACAGAATGGTCGGGACGACCAGACGCGGCAGAAGCGCCCAGTATCCGAACTCTGGCGTATCGAACATGGCCCAAAGCAGGGTAGCGACAAAGACGCCGGTCGAGAAAGGCAGCGCGATCCGCTGTTTCAGCACCAGCAGAATGGCGAGAACGATGTAGCCGAAACCCGCGAACAGATAGTACAGCGAGCCACCGAGCATGACGAGATTGAAGCCACCTGCGGCAAGACCTGCTCCGATGAGCAGGCAGAGCAACGCGACCAGAACACGCCAGCCATCAAGTAAGCCGAGCTTACGGTAAGTGGGCTGAAGATCACCCATAAAATACTCCAGAGCGCATCCCGGCGGATGTCGGGATATTTTGAAAATTTGCCCGCTTCCTCTGGCTGAAAAAACAGAGGGCGCATAGTAAAAAATCTTTGTGCGGAGTGCGTCCTAGATCAGAGAGTTGAGGCGGCTGGTTTTCTGAGAAAACGGTATTCCAGTCACAGGAACGATCCAACCGGAACAGAGGCAGCATTGACTGCTGTTTAATGGGAGAAAACGGAGCCAGACTGTCGTAAAATCTGTCTGACCATATACCGACAGAAACCACAGCAGCCTGAAGGCGTTGAAACAAAAAGAGCCGTGGCAGTAACGTGCGGCAGCCGGTCTCCACGTCCGGACTCTGGAGGGAAATTAGCCTTGCATGGTCGAATACACAATTCTTACGCTGTGTTTTCAGAGCTTCCAATCCACAGAACTGAAGGCTCCCACAATGGAAACCAGTATTACAGTGAACGGCTATGGCACTTGATTTTTCACTTGTAAAAGTCTGTTCAAAGGAATGCTGTATCAGGGACCCTGCTTCGTGCCACTCTCTTTTATATATGTATAAATAACACACCAAAAAGTTCAAAATACCAAATTCAATTAATTCATTGCTTTATAACTTTACACACAACAGTTAACAAATTATTATTTTGTTGACTTTTCCTTACCAAATAAACGATAATTTTATTTATTTTCTATAGCCTGGAGCGTTTTTATGAGCGGGAACTCTACGGGATCAAGTATTCCTGATGTCATTTATGATGGCGGAACATACAGCGTTGAAGCGGGAATGTCGGTTTCCGGTGTCACCATTACCAGTGGGACCCTGAATGTCGCAGGCAGCGCTTCTGGAACCCAGGTCATTGGTTCTTCCAACGTTTATTCTTCTCAGGGAAGTGACGCCTCAGCTAAAGAGTATGTCCTTTCAGGCGGCGTGGAAACCCAGACAACGGTCAGCGATGGTTTTGTCAGTGTAGCAAGTGGCGGTTCCATCATTTCTGCATCAGCATCGGCGTCTGCCCTTGTCGCCGATGGCGGCACGATCGAGACCTTGCAGGCTACTTCCAATACAACAGTTTTCGCAATAAACGGCGGTACGATCAACTCGGGATCAGTATTGTCGTGGGGAAACATCACTGTTGACGATAAAAGTTATCTGAAAAACTGCACTGTAGGAGGCAGCAATTACCTGAATATAGACAAGGGCGCAAAACTCGAGAACGTCACCATACAGAGTGGCAGTACCCTGAGTATGAATCCCGGGACGGTCTCGGCAACAGTCACGGACGCAGACTTTCAGGGCATCACACTAAACTCCGGCGCCGTCATTTCGGTTGCACAGGGAGCAATATCTGATTTTCATCTCGGTGCAGGGAATGTCCTTGCCATCAACAATGGTGTTTCCGCCAGCAATCTTGTGGTTACCGGCATAGAGACCGTCAGCTGGAATGGACATGATCAGAACAGCATCATTCAAAGTGGCGGAGTGCAGCAGGTTCTGATCTCTGCCGTGACTTCAGGTGTGGTCGTGTCATCGGGTGGAGCGCAGATTGTTTCATCCGGCGGCATCGCCTTTGAAACACATCTTGAAAGCGGCGGCAGTGTTTATGTTTCATCCGGTGGTTCCATCGTCAATTCTGACGACACACAGCTTTCACAGGGCGTGGTCAATCTTGATGGAGGAAGCATCGTCTTTACTGGCGACACAACGCTGAGCAGCGGCGTGATTTCCGGTTCCGGTTCCATCGTGCAGGAAGGAAGCGGCTCACTCCATATCGCCAGTGACGACGGTCTGTCCGGTTTTTCCGGAACCATCTACGTCACGGACGGAAAGCTTGTTGTTTCTGATATTTCTGATCTGCATTCAGCTTCTCTCGAATTCATGGATGGTCACACAGGCTCGCTTGTCATCAGCGGCTCGACATCTCCTTCAGGTATAATAGGGGATATCGATATAGGCGATACGATAGAACTGTCTTCTCTGACCTGGCAGGACGGTCTTACGACGCATCTTGATGGCACCAATACTCTTCAGATCGAGCGATCTGATGGCACTGTTGTGGGAACCCTCAATCTCGGCGACGCCAATTATACATGGTCTTCCTTTGTTCTCAGCAAAGGCGGTGACGGCGGCACAGTTATCGCTCTGGATGACAATAGTTCTCCGGGCGTGAGCGCGGATACGATATTTTCCAGCAACACCTCCAACGTCAATGTGAGTGGGACTGCTGCCGTCACAAATGGTGCTACAGTCAGCAATATGAGCATATCCGCCGCTACATTATATGGAGACGGCACGACAGGTCATCTGGTTCTGTATAATGGAACGAAGTCATTCTATACGAATATCAATCGGAATACAGAAGAAGTTATCAGGAAAGGAGCCTCCTCTTATAACTCCACAATAACGGGTGGAAATGAGCAGGTTTACGGAAACAGTTATAACTCTCAATTCACGACATGGACACAGGATAATTTTCAGCAGGTCGGCGCGTCCCAGTATATCTATTCCGGTGGAATTTCTGATGGCGCCACTTTTACACCAAGCGTTTATTCCATGCGACCCGGCTACTATGTGGGAACGACCGCCAATCAGTATATCTATTCTGGTGGAATTTCAAAAAACACAACACTATCAGGCGCAGAATATAGCGGATTTTCTGTTCCTGAAACCAAATATGTGACGGTCTACGCCCAATCTGTAGAGACAATTTACAGTGGCGGTATGGCCATAAATACCACCATTACACAATACGGTATTGTCAACGCGGCAAGCGGAGCGACACTGACCAACGCCGTTCTGGATGGCGGCGCGCTCAACATGGCGTCTGATACGATTATTTCCGGTGGACTGACTTTTAAAAATGGCAGTATCTACCTAACCGACATGAAATATGCAGAAGAAAACGCCCTGCAGGTTTCACTGGACGGCAATGATAATCTTCTCATAACAGATGGAACCATCTCCAAGGAGATCCATCTCAATGGCGACTATTCAAATGCTTTCAATATAACACACGATGTTCAGGGAAATGTGTTTGTCACCTATGGTACACCTGCTCCCTGCTATGGCCGGGGTACCCTGATAGACATGCAGGACGGCAGAAAATGCGTTGAGGATATTGTCATAGGTGACGTCGTGAAAACAGCGGACGGACAGGATCGCCTAGTACGCTGGGTTGGATACCGTGCTTATGACGGTCTGTTCGCCAGAGGAAATCCCGATCTGATTCCTGTCGTTTTCAGAAAAGGATCGCTTGGCAAGGGATTACCGGAACGGGATCTGACGGTTTCACCACTCCATGCCATGTTTATCGAAGGCTGGCTGATTCCCGCCCACTGTCTGGTGAATAACAGAACCATTATTCGCGGCGCCATCAGTGAAAAGCTGGAGTATTTCCACATCGAGCTTGAAACGCACGATATTCTTCTGGCTGAGGGTGCGCCTGCAGAAAGCTTTGTGGACGATCAGAGCCGCAACATGTTCCACAATGCTCACACATTCCATGAACTGTATCCTCATGCAGACCTGAGCGAAGCGCTCTATTGCGCCCCAAGACTGGAAGAAGGCGTGGTGCTGGAACATATCCGGCAAAAGCTTGATGGAGCAGATAAGCCGATAGAAGCTGTTTCTGTGTGCCTTGAAGATGTGACCGACACCATGATCAAAGGTTATGTGACGGGTGGCACGCTCAATCATGATGCGACTATATTGAGTGTTTCAATCAATGATACTCACATCGGCTATGTGACTGCCGACCAGAGGGACGCAAGCGGTCGGCGATATTTTGTATATGGTCTGACACGTTCTGAAAAACTGTCAGGAGATGAAAAGATCCAGATCACTCCTCTTCAGGCCGGCCAGAAGCAGGCTGCATGAGATAATGAGAAGAGTAGATTGACCAACCACCAGGTTTCTCGTGAAGATCACTGGAGTATGTCCCGCACATACATACCGGCATTCTACTCTTCCTGTTTTTCCAATGTGTTCTCACGGATTTCCTGCGAATAATCAGCGTCCGGATGCGCTCCCTCCGGACGGCGGATGCGGCTCATCTTTTTCAAGGTTGGAAAATCGTATTTCTGATCCAGAAAGCCAAGATCATATGCCAGAGAGGCAGTATAACCGCTGAGCAGAACCCGCCAGTCAAGACGATAACGCCAGCGTGCATCAGCTCGTTGCAGAATTCCGGTCGTGCAGTTGTCTGTCAGCGTGTTGTACCACTGGGGATGTGTGCTCAGACTGTGAATTTCAGTGAGATAACTGAGAAACAGACGCCGTTCTGTCTCCGGCGCAAGTTGCAGATGATAAAGATAGACACGTTCCTTACGAATATCGGTCCTGACGCCGATCAGGTCGCGTTCATCGGCTGTCACATAGAACAGCTCATAATGATGAAAGAAACCGGCGATGGTCGAATAGGAAAAACGCTTCTGTCTTCTGGTTTCGATGGAAATAGCCAGATGCCGGCCATCACTGAAGCCGAATGACAGGAAAACATGGGCGATGGCGTCACCGGTCCAGTAGGATGTGACAAGATCAACCCCGGACAGCTTGTCGAGGTCATAGTCAGCATCATAGTAGGACGGTGTGTAATCACTCTCGGTTTTGTAAGTAAAATTCCTCACGTGACTGACATGCACCATATGCCCGTCAAGCTGCGTATCAGCCGGAATGGCGTATTCACCTGCCCAGATACGGTCATTACGGGGTGGATCGGTCAGATACCATCCCCAGAAACCCACCATGAGAAACGTACAGCCAAACAGCCGGATTTTTCCATTCCACCGAAGGCACGCCAAGAAGAGAACAGGAAAAAGAACAGCAAGACCTGCCCGCAACCAGTCAGGGAGAATGGTCGAATACCAGAACGCCGCCGTGCCAAACAGCAGCATCACGCCGCAGGCCAGATAGTAGAACCATCGTCCGACTTTCTTGCTCATTATTTCCAGCTTCTCTCAGTCGGCACATATTCGCCACCGATATGCACGATATTCCTTTTCTCCATCTCGCCCGAAGGTGGTCTGTCACTGGACGTTTCCATAATCTGCCGAAACAGGATACGTCGGACTTCCGCAATCGTCACCGGGTTCGACTGGGTGGAATGTTCCGAATGTTTCACAACCAGTTCGGAATTGACGTAGGGCACATGCGCACTTTCATAATCCACGACACCATCGCTGGCAGTTGCTGACGGCCCGTTTCCTGTCACGGGGATGATGGAATGCGCCTCCACCTCCGGAGCAACTTCAATCGCGGCAAGGGACTGGATGAAACTGCTCTGCGGCGACATGCCGTAAACACTGGCCACCCGCCAGGGGCTCATATCCAGTCGCAACGCATCGTCGGCCTGAACAAGCTGGTTCAGAACATGCGTAACTGTAAAAGGAAATGTTATCATCCTGCCCAGAAAGCGTGATACGGAAAGCGTCGCCAGATAGCTGCCATGCTGCGGGGTCGAGATGAACACGACGTTCTTCACCTCCGGCATCACGGACGGAAACAGGGCTTCTCTCAGCAGGTCTCTGGTTTTCATCGTCAGATCCAACCGATCGAGAGGCACGGACACCATCCCATCCCAGAGACGGTTTCCGGCATTGATCACCAGCATCTTGGAAAGTAGTCCGCCCTGACTGTGGCCTATCAGGGTGATGTGACCAAGCGCCGGGTCCGCCTGCACGCCACCAAGGTTATGGATGGCTTCCTGCAATGATTCCCTGAGTTGAATGGCGGAATACGGGATGGGATTACCCGTGCTGTAAGAGAAAACCCAGAATTCAAAATGTTTGCGGATTTCCCGGTCCGCCAGCAGATCATTGATCATGTTGGCCCAGCGTCCGGCGCTGGACGCGGTGCCATGGACCAGCACAACCGGCATGCGGCCCTTCTTGTGCGGTTCGATCGCAGCAAGCTGAAGCCGTTTGTGGTCGTCAAAATAACGACCATTCAGAAATCCGATATATTCCGCGGACCAGTCGACCGACTCACTCAGGCTGATGGCGCGGGCAGTGGTGGGATCATACTGTAACGGAACCTGATGGCTGTCTTCGCGGCGTTCCACAGCATTGTCACTGGCCGTCAGAATCAATCGGCCTGACATATGATCGGACAGGACCTGTTCCCTTGCATGGTCAATCTTCATGAAAAGGCTGACCGGAACGCGCATCTTGTCCGAAATCTGGAAGGAGTGTGTCTCCCCCGCGTTCATCTGCGGAATGGCGGCGAGCGGCTCTCCCAGCCCGGGTTCGGTATAGATGTTGTTCAGTCCGCTGACGGTAAAACGGGCTGTCGGGCGGAAATCCGTCAGGGTATGGCCATGCCAGTTCAGGTCATCAGGATTGGCCTGCAACTCCAGCCGTCCAACAGGCAGCGTCCAGACCTGCGAACCCACTCTGGCCGGGGAGCCGAGCGCCTCTGTCAGAGCCAGCATGTAGAGATCGCACGCCTGACGGAAATGCTCGTCATACGGACTGGGACGCTCTCCCTCCGGCGCGTCCGGCGACAGATAGGCGTAGGCATACAGAGCAGCCGTCATGAACAGAGCCGGGTCATGGTGACGGCGCGCCAGCAGATAGTTCAGTTCCGCCAGAGCAAATATCTGGGATGAAACATCATCGGAATAGAACCCAGTCTGTGTCGCCGCCCGCAGGGAGGCCAGCGCCTTTTCAGGCTGCGTTTTCCAGACTGAAAGCAGGTTCTGTCGTTGCAGAACCGTGTGGGTCGAGGCGCTGAACTGATCGGTCGCCAGCGCACTGCGGGTGCGCGCCCTGTAAGCATCGACCAGACTGAGACGGTGGATGGAAACCGGTGAACAACCTGAAAGCACTAACAGAACGGATACCCCCGCAACCGTCCGCCACACACCTTTCCGCCTCAATCTTCCTGCCCCCAGCATCCACCCGACCTGCCATATTCAGTCTGTCGTTACCCTGACCTCACGCACTTTGACCACATACAGAACGTCAGTTCTGATGTTCCGAACCTGTCACGGAAACCGGCTGGCCAAAAAAAACACCCTGCCTCCAGACCGGAAGCAGGGCGTATCAGTCACCGAAGTCGTAAGGAACGCTTACTTCTTCGCGGCCTCAAGAGACGCCTTGATGATCTCGCCGGCACGGGTCTTGTCGCCCCAGCCGGTGACCTTCACCCACTTGCCCTTCTCCAGATCCTTGTAGCGCGTGAAGAAATGCTCGATTTCCTGAATCAGGATCTCGGGCAGGTCTTCGATCTTCTCGACCTTGGAGAACTGCGGGTGGATCTTGTCGTGCGGCACGCACAGGATCTTCTCGTCCTGACCGGCCTCGTCTTCCATCAGCAGCACACCGATCGGACGCGCGCGGATCACGCAGCCCGGAACGACATTGCGCGGTGTGAGGACCATGGCGTCAGCCGGATCGCCATCAGCGGCCAGCGTGTTCGGGATAAAGCCATAGGCTGCCGGGTAGGCCATCGGCGTGAACAGGAAGCGATCGACAAACAGCGCACCGCTTTCCTTGTCGATCTCATATTTGACGGAAGACCCCTGCGGGATCTCGATCACGACGTTGATGTCGTTCGGCACGTCCTTGCCGGGGGAAAGTTTCGAGACGTCCATCGTCCTGCTCCATATGGATAAATTGCGGGCGAAGCGTAGCCCTGCGCCGCTTTCTTGCCAAGACAGACATATTTCCTTGCACTGGACGCTTGCAAAATGGGTTGGGTTGCGCGAATTGAAAAGCCGCCTGCGCGCCCGTAGCTCAATTGGTTAGAGCGGGCCGCTCATAACGGCTTGGTTGCGGGTTCAAGTCCTGCCGGGCGCAGGCGTCTCCATCGGCCGGGTTAAAACCCGTTCGATGTTCGCCCTCTCTGGCCATCTCAGGGCCGGTCCTTCCATTACTGTCACGGAGTTTCGTCTCATGGCGCCATATCAATATGTCTATGTGATGAAGGACCTGACCAAGTCCTATCCGGGCGGTCGTGAAGTCTTCAAGGGCATCACCCTGTCCTTCATGCCGGGCGCCAAGATCGGTGTTCTCGGTGTCAACGGCGCCGGTAAATCGACCCTGCTCAAGATCATGGCCGGGATCGACAAGGAATATGGTGGCGAGGCCTGGGCCGCTGAAGGCGTAAAGGTCGGTTACCTCGAACAGGAGCCGAAACTCGACCCGAACCTGACGGTCGGTGAAAACGCGGCACAGGGTTTTGGCGACCTGAAGAAGGCGGTGGACCGCTTCAACGAGATTTCCGCCAAATTCGCCGAGCCTATGGACGAGGACGAAATGACTGCGCTCCTCGCCGAGCAGGCCGATCTTCAGGAGAAGATCGACGCCGGCGACGGCTGGGAACTCGACCGCAAGCTGGAAATCGCGCTTGACGCCCTGCGCTGCCCGCCTGCCGACAGCCCCGTGGACAAGTTGTCCGGTGGTGAGCGCCGTCGCGTTGCGCTGTGCCGTCTGCTGCTGGAAAAGCCTGATCTGCTGCTGCTTGACGAACCGACCAACCATCTCGACGCCGAGAGCGTGGCCTGGCTCGAAAAGACCCTGCGTGACTACGAAGGCACCGTCATGGTCATCACCCATGACCGTTACTTCCTCGACAACGTGACCAACTGGATCCTCGAAATCGAGCGCGGTCGCGGCTATCCGTTTGAAGGCAACTACTCCTCCTGGCTGGAACAGAAGCGCAAGCGTTTGGCGCAGGAAGAGAAGGAAGAGAGTGGCCGCCAGCGGGCTCTTGCGGCCGAGCAGGAGTGGATTGCCTCCAGCCCGAAGGCCCGTCAGGCAAAGAGCAAGGCCCGTATCACCAAATACGAAGAACTGCTGGCCAAGAGCAACGAAAAGGCGAACGGCACGGCGGAAATCGTCATCACCCCCGGCCCCCGTCTGGGCAATGTGGTGATCGAGGCGGAAGACCTGACAAAGGGCTTTGGCGACCATCTGCTGATCGACAAGCTGAACTTCAAGCTGCCGCCGGGTGGCATTGTCGGTGTGATCGGACCGAACGGTGCGGGTAAGTCCACGCTGTTCAAGATGATCACCGGACAGGAACAGCCGGACAGCGGCAAGCTGACCATCGGTGACACGGTTGAACTCGGTTATGTCGACCAGTCCCGCGACAGTCTCAATGACAACAAGACCGTCTGGGAAGAGATTTCAGGCGGCACGGATGTCATCTATCTCGGCAAGCGTGCGGTTGCGTCCCGCGCCTATGTCGGCGCCTTCAACTTCAAGGGCGCCGACCAGCAGAAAAAAGTCGGCATCCTTTCCGGTGGTGAGCGCAACCGCGTTCACCTTGCGAAAATGCTTCGCAAGGAAAGCAACGTCATCCTGCTCGATGAGCCGACCAACGATCTCGACGTTGATACGCTGCGTGCGCTGGAAGACGCGCTGGCCGAATATCCGGGCTGCGCCGTGATCATCTCCCATGATCGCTGGTTCCTTGACCGTCTGGCCACACATATCCTCGCTTTTGAGGGTGACAGCCATGTCGAATGGTTCGAGGGTAACTTCCAGGCCTATGAGGAAGACAAGAAGCGTCGTCTGGGCGATGCCTCGGTCGAGCCGAGCCGGATCAAGTATCGTCCGCTGGCGCGATAAGCCGGGCTGCGGGGTAGGGAGTTTTACGGGGCGTTGGCCCCGTGCCCCACAAAGGGACATAGTCCCTTTGATCCCGGCCTGCTTTTTTATCCTGTGAAAGTAAAAGCAGAATTTTTCTGTCGAGAGTGTTTCTGTGTAATTGCTGAACGGCTCTCCCCCTTAAATCATCCCAAAGCTTTTGGTGAAGCTTTTTCCAAAAAACTTCAGACACCCCGCTAAAGCAACGCTATCCAAAATTTTTATTGTTCATAATCAACACGCCGACACCAAAATTCTGCTGGTTTCCGTTTTACAAATTCACGTCAGGGTGTTTCTGATAGATCATCCATGAGCCTGCATATCCTCCGCACTGCCCGCCTCACACTGACGCCAGTTTCCTGGCGCGACATGGAGGACATTGCACGTCTCAAGGCGGATGGCGGCGCATTCGCCATGATGCTCGGCGGCGTGCGCAATCGTCAGCAGGCGGAAGCGGAGATGGTGTCAGACATCACCTTTTGGGCGAAACACGGTACGGGCATGTTTGCCATCCGCGAGAACGGACGGCTGATCGGCATTACGGGCGTGCATGAACGACCGGACGGGCGGGGTGCCGCTCTGAGGTTCGCCATCTATCCATGGGCTTCCGGACGGGGGCTCGCACGGGAAGCGGCGGCGGCGGCGCTCCGTCACGCGCATGCTGCGGGCCTGTCCCGTGTGGTGGCCGTCGCACGGGACAGCAATATCGCCTCCCGCAAAGTGCTGGGGGGCATCGGCATGAGAGTCTGTGACCATTTCATGCGTGGCGGACATGAAATGCTGGTGTTCGAGAGCGTGACCAGCAAAGCTCCGCTCTCGTCTCGGGAAACGGATGGGAGAATATCTTCGCTTTAGAGAGGAATGCTTTCTGAAGAGGCTTGCTATTTTCCGCTGGAAAGCCTTTCCAATAGCGTTTTTCTATATTTTCTTTGGATATGAATACTACAAAATAAAAACAGTTATCTGTGTTTGATAATCAGGAATGCCCTGTCTTCTTTCATTTGAATGTAGGACAGGTCAGTGACTTCAAGCGAGCGGATGTTCTTCTTGTGGATCATGCCACCTGTCCATCTGATTTCATCTGGAAGACAGCAGCTCTCACACCCAGCCCCTTCCGCAACTGATGTGGGGACGTTCATAATCCCCGGACAAAAAATCATGAGCATACGCTCTGGAATATATAAAAGAGAAAATCATTGTCATTTTTCAAAGGATATTTAGGTCTTCTGGTGACTGGTCCGGCTGCTGTCGCCATGGAAACCGCAGGGGGAGGCTATGCCAGACAATCCATAGCCTTCACCTCTCTTGGAGATGGACGACGCACGTTGTCTGTTTCTCAGTCCTGCAGTTTTGGTTATGCAACCACCGACTGGGGGTCTGTAACAGCCCTGGCTCTTTATGCTGACAATACAGCGACTTCAGAGCCTCTTGTTGCATGGTCGGTCTCACCTCGCACGATCAGCGTGGGACAAACATATTCCGTAGCTTCTGAATATTTATCCTTACTGATTCAGCGGGAAGGATTTTTCTCGGCAAATGATCAGATCGGAACCACGGAAAGTGGCACCGCTCTTATCGCTCGCCAGCCAGTCTCTATTTCTGCCGGCGTGATGACACCTGCCATGGCAGGCAGCACTTCGACGTCCGGTTCTGATGGTGGCTCCCTTACATTATCCCAGCTCAATCAGGTTCTGTCTCAGTTGATGCAGGGGTTACCCACTTCTGATCCGGGAGATGGAACCTCTC
Organism: Drosophila azteca; assembly: GCA_005876895.1. Taxonomy (NCBI): domain Eukaryota; kingdom Metazoa; phylum Arthropoda; class Insecta; order Diptera; family Drosophilidae; genus Drosophila; species Drosophila azteca. Next base: position 56,951 of record VCKU01000070.1, read on the forward strand.
TCTGGCTGAACGCCAATCTTCTGTCTCTGTCTGTAAAAAGCTAGAATAAACTTTCCTGTTTATGAAATCACATGAACGGGCTTTTCTCTGATATAATTTCAAATATAAAAAGAAAATTTTATTCATGTCCGACAGTCACAATGCTTATACAGAAGACAAGTTTCCGCTCATTCCTGAAAACGGCATTGATCCCCGCGAGTTTGCTAAAAACAACGCCACAGCGACAACAACAGGATTCACCTTCCAGTCGGGTTCCGGGTCATCTTCAGGCACAACAGGGAATACGACTGCTCCCGTAAAAATCATTACAAATCCCGGAAGTTTTCTACAGATTACTTTTCCGGAACAGGGTGACATTACCTACGATATCACACCAAACATACCACTCACCCTGTCTCTGGCTGGCGGAACTACAGGTATCCTGCAACGCCTTACCGTTATCCTTCATCAACCTGGCGGGGGCGGAATTGCTGTCTCCTTACCTTCCGCTCATTACAAGGATGGCGCAAAGCCTGATGTCAGTCTTGAAGCAGGAGCCACGACCATCATCTCCTACATCACCGATGATGGTGGGAAAACGATTTACGGCGGACTCTAAAAAAGAAAAAATTTATGGATATAACAACACTTATCAATAACATATTACAATTCATACCGCCTTCCTATCTCGCCACGACAACTGCAATCATCTCCTTTATCATAGCAACCTGCGCCCTGATCATGCGCTTCTGGAAACCTCCTTCGAAAGAGTCCCGCTGGATCGGCATCTATCACATTGTCAGTGCTGTGGGGCAGGCACGGGGATGGAACGCCAGCGCCTATCAGCCCGACAGAAAAGCAATCATGGTTCCCACCTCAAAAGATCGTTCAGAAGTTGCGGAAAACCTTGGTCTTGATGTCAAACAGACCCGACCCTGAATAGAGATTCAAACAAAAAATCCCTTTCCTTCTTTTAGAGGAAAGGGATTTTTTTAACCAGTGACCAATCTGTTCAGACAGATCTATCGAAGCGGATGAAAATCACTCAGACAGTTCAGAGAACGATTATTCGTCACCCTTGCTGTCAGCATGCTCGATAGCATGGATCTGATCCTGCAGGGCACGGATCTTGTCATGACGATCTTTCGCAGCAGAGATCTGCTCAGCCGTCAGAATGTCATGCACCTTGACGGCCGTCGCCTCACGCGCGGCATTCTGCTTGGCGTCCAGAGCATTCTGTTCCGTTACCAGGGCATCCAGTTTCGCCTGATCAACCTTGCCCGGCGTCAGCATGATTGCTTCAAACTGGTCGTGAAGATCATGCTCCTGCTTGCGCAGGGCCTTCATGTCTTCATGGCCCTGCTTGAAGATCTTCTTGACCGAATCCTTCTGTTTGGCGGTCAGGTTCACTCCCTCAAGGAAGGGAAGTCCACCCGGTCCACAGCCATGTGGGCCCATGGGAGGCTGAGGCTGGGCATGAGCCTGACCCATAGCCATCGCACCAACAGTCATAACAGCAATCAGAAAAGAACTACGTGACATAATCACCATCCATTCTTCAAACGGGAGAGACCTGTTGCTCTCCGTTTTTCTGAGAATGAGAAGACCAATGATACGTGTCAAAAAAATCGCAACTTTGCTACGAAATGTAAGGCTATTCTATCCGTTTGATGAAAGACGCCTTTATTAAAATGGTTTAACAATCACCATGATAACAATAACCATCATGAGAACTGTCGGCACTTCATTCGCTATTCTGTAAAATCGTTCCGAATGCGTATTTCTGTCGCAGGCAAACTCTTTGCGCCATCGGGCGCAGAAGCCGTGAAAAATGAACATGCAGACAAGAGCGGCAACTTTCACATGCCACCAGCCGTAGGACCAGCTTATCACTCCCGGAATACTGACAAGAAGCATTCCAAAAAGCAGAGAAGACACCATAGCCGGGGTCGTAATCGCTCGCAGAAGGCGACGTTCCATGATCTTGAAACGTTCACTCTCCTCGGAACCTGCCGCAACCTGACAGTGATAGACAAACAGTCTGGGCAGATAAAAAAGCCCTGCCATCCAGGCCATGACCGACATGACGTGAAACGCCTTGATCCACGGATACCATGGCAGCAGCATTTCACTCACGACGCGTCTGCTTTGTTCTGTTCATCCAGAACATTCCCCAGCAGAACAGGCAGTTCAGACAGGGCATTGATCCTGACCAGCCCCGGCCATACAGGAATGGGGGCTGGTTCCGCCCTCAGAAGAACACAGGCCATCCCTGCCGCGAGAGCCGCTTTTGCTCCTGTATCGCTGTCTTCAATGACAACACAGTTAGCAGGAGGGACGCCTTCCTCTTCCGCCGCCTTCAGATAGACAGCGGGATCAGGCTTGGGCGCGTGCATGTCGGTTGCCGAGTGAATACGCCCCTCCAGCAGTTCAGCCAGACCACTTGTGCGGAATTTCGCATTCATCTCCAGCATGGATGAATTCGATCCGACCCGAACCGGGAGTCCAAGGGCCGCAACCTTTTCCAGCATCTCCCGTGCACCGTCGATCATATCGACGGACACAGTGAAGGACTCTACAAAACGATCCCTCATGAGAATGGGCCAGTCCTGCGGAAGAGCGGCGTCGGTCCTCTCCTCGATTTCCTTCTTCAGAAGCGTCAGAGCCTTGCCTCCGAACTGCGTCATGGCTTCTTCGTCCGTGATATCCCACCCGGCCTGACGGGCGTCTTCAGCAATCAGACGGCAGCTTGTGCCTTCGCTGTCGATCAGCACACCATCGCAATCAAAAATAACAAGCTGTAACTGGCCGTCGGACGCAAGCGCGGATGTCATGGTCAGACGGTCCGCAATGCTGCGATCAGGTCACCGACATGTTCGGTCGGCGTCTCGGGCAGAACGCCGTGACCCAGATTGAACACATGAGGACGACCCCGACCGGCCTCCCGGATAGCCAGAGCTTCCTGCAACATGGCTTCGCCGCCAGCCAGCACGGCAACCGGATCAAGATTGCCCTGCAGCACCAGATCGGAGCGGACCTGCGAAGCGACCGTGGTCAGATCGGCGCCGGTATCGAGCGCCATCGCGTCCACGCCTGTTTCCCGTGCATATTCCGGAGCCATGACGCCAGCGAGCCGTGGGAAACCGATCACCGGCACGTCCGGGTAACGGTCTTTCAGAAATTTCACGATCTGGCGCGTCGGGTTGATGACATGACGGCGGAATTCCCGCGGAGGCAGCAGTCCTGACCATGAGTCGAACAGCATCACCGCCTGTGCGCCTGCCTCGATCTGATCCGCGAGCATGGAAGCTGTCGTTTCGGTCAGAAGATCGATGAGGCGATCAAACAACGCGGGATCACGGAACGCCATCAGACGGGTCTGGGCAAACTCCTTCGAACTGCCGCCATCGACCATGTAGCAGCTCACCGTGAAGGGAGCGCCAGCAAAACCGATCAGCGTGACGGTATCAGGTTCGGCAATACCAACCTGCCCCCCAAGCGCTTTCCGCACCCGTCTCAGTGTTTCCGCGACGGGCGCCGTGCGCTCCGGAATGCGCTTCGGGTCCAGCCTGTCCAGATCGGCCCGGCTGCGGATCGGGGTGAGCACAGGGCCGCGTTTTTCAATGAATTCCAGAGATTGTCCCATGGCCCACGGCAGCACGAGAATATCCGAGAACAGAATGGCCCCATCCATGGCGAAACGGCGAATGGGTTGCAGCGTGATTTCCGTCGCCAGTTCGGGCGTCATGCAGCGTGTCAGGAAATCGGCCTTTTCCCGAAGCGCCCGGAATTCCGGCAGGAAACGCCCAGCCTGACGCATCAGCCAGACTGGCGGTGGCCACATCGCCTCGCCCTTCAGTGTGCGAAGAAGTCGTCGGTTCTCATCGGTTCCGTATGGGGCGTTCACTATCCGTCTACCGTCCGTTTCATCAGTCCCTCATCTCTAACGAATAAAAGAAAATAAAGAAATGATGAGGTTTCTATAGGGGGTGTGTATGTCGGGGTACCCACCTTTCCGAAAATGTACCCCAGTTTTCCCCGACTGTGTACAGAATGTATCCTCTCGGAAAATAAGGGTTTTCGAGAGTTATCCAGAAAAACCCCCAGAAGCCCTGTGTACAACTCACAGTGTCGGGCGAAGACTCACTTGTCCACGGTACTCGGTACTCACTGTGAAGAGGCCAGGTACTATCCCCATGTACCCCAGTACCGCACAAAGTACTCGGTACAGTACTCACTGAAGTACTAACGGTATGAATGATGGATTATCCTTGTTCAGCTCAGCGGAATGGAAGGCGCAGGAAAAATGATCGACTCGAGTACTGGTGAATATGAAGTACTGACGCCTCCCTGTTTCTCTCTGGTTCTGGCCAGCGGTTCCTCTGCACGACAGGCTCTGTTGAGGGACAGCGGTATTGCTTTCACTGTTAGAACGCAGGCGATTGATGAGTCTCTCCATAAGGAAGAAGGCCGCCAGACCGGAGAGAGTGCCGCCAGCGTTGCTCTCCGTCTGGCGGCTGCAAAAGCGCAGGTGGTCAGTCGTGAAGCCGACCAACATAACGCCTTTGTCATAGGGGCGGATCAGATGCTGAGTTGTGAAGGAGAATGGTTCGACAAGCCGGGCTCCCGGCAGTCCGCCAGAGCGCAGTTATGTCGCCTGAGAGGAAAGACTCACTTTCTTCATAGTGCGGTCGTGCTGTGCAGGCGGGGGGAGGTTGTCTGGTCGCATGTAGAAGAGCCGAATCTGGAGATGCGCGATTTTTCGGATGCGTTTCTTGATGCCTATCTTGAGGCGGAGGGAGAGGCCTGTTTAGCGAGTGTCGGCGCTTACAGGCTTGAGGGACCGGGTATCCAGCTTTTCAGCCGGATTGAGGGGGAATATTCCGCCATTCTGGGTCTGCCGTTGCTTCCTCTGTTTGAAGAGCTTCGTTCGCAGGGCGTGCTTCCCGGTTAATAAGGACGTGGGCATTAAAGGGCTTGTCACGGGCACACCAACAGGATATATGCGCGTCACCCGGACGGTCTGTCACTGACAGGACGTCCTGATGGGGCCATAGCTCAGTTGGGAGAGCGCCTGAATGGCATTCAGGAGGTCGTCGGTTCGATCCCGATTGGCTCCACCAGATTTTCTGGTAATATCCAATAAAATCAAATAGATTTTCGGAAAGATCATAATCTTGCTCTGTATTGTGTCTCTCTTATGGACATAATCGGAGCGCTGTTCCGAGACATGAAAAGATGTTTCAGGCCCTGATCTGCTCCGGAATATTCTGAAACAGCTGGTCAGGCTGCCGTCACGAACCTTTTGTTCTTCGATGGCTATCGCGTGTGCACTTGCGGGCCAGAAGACAAGAACCGCGCAAGCCGGGGTTGCTTTTACTACATGGCAGCTTACGCGGTGTAATTGGGAAGTATTGCCAGCACCGGGCCTGACAGTCTTCCATTCGGTTGGATGGTGATCACCACTCATGTTCGTTCCGACAGTCCGACATGTCCGACATGTTTTCTGCTTGATCGACAGGATGTGCTTCAAACCATGAAACGCGACCCGGGTGGGCCATGTTTCTGGATTGATCCGCGTCGCTACAAGCTGTTGCATTTGCAAAATAACTCGGATGAGATTGGGACTGTCTGAAAAGATGGACTGATAAAGACCTTCTCTGGTCGCCATTCGTGACACTGCTGGCTCCCAGTGCTTCTCCTGAAGCAGATTCTGTTGTGACCGTCTTTAACATATCAGACGGTTCCCTGTGATACGGTCGAAATATTATCGAACAGATCATTCGGGTTCCTCATGAAAACCAAACTTTTTTACCGTGAAAAGCCTTTTTTACACTGTCCGGCCTGGGGAATAAGCCTGATCATGGCGCTGTCAGTTTCGTTGACTGTTCCCGCCGTTGCCCAACACTCTGAAACGCTGCCCTCTGGTGTTCCAGCCTTTCTTGATGAAATTCATGGTGCGGAGGCTCAGGATTGGGTCGAACGTCAGAACCGCAAGACTGTTTCCGTGCTGGAAGCGGATCCGCGATATCGGGATCTTTACGATCAGATCCTTTCCGCCGAGCAGAGCAGGAACCGTCTTGATGAACCAGAGTTTCTGGGCGGAAACATCTGGAATTTCTGGCAGGACGGACACCATCCGCGTGGAATCTGGCGACGCACTACTCTCGCGTCCTATCGTCAGCTGCTGACAGGCTGGCAAACGAAACTGGATGTCGACGCCCTTGCTTCCAAAGAGCATGAAAACTGGGTGTTTGAAGGCGCTGACTGTCTCAGGCCAAAAGATCGCTACTGCCTGATCTCTCTTTCGTCCGGGGGAGAAGATGCACGGACACTCAGGGAATATGATACGCAGGCCGGTTTGTTCATTCTGAACGGTCTGACTCTGCCCCGCGCCAAGCAGACCTCAGCCTGGGTCGATCGTGACACGCTTCTGGTGGGGCGTGACTGGGATGGAACCGGCGATATGCTGACGACATCCGGATATCCATTCGTGATCAGACGCGTTATCAGAAATGAGCCTTTTGATCAGGCGCTCGAGATCTACAGAGGTGAAAAGGACGATGTCGCCGTTGATCCTCTGACCGTAACAGATGGTGATGGCAACAGGATCTTTCTTATCCGTCGTTCTCCGTCGTTCTTTTCCAGTCGGTTTGCCGTGCTCGAAGGGATGGAGACTGCTTTTCAGGGCAGACAGAAGGGAACACTGCGCTGGCTGACATTACCTGATCGGGTTGATCTGAAGGGAATGATCCACGGAACGCTTGTGTTCAGTCTTGAGGAAGACTGGACACAAGCCGGTGAGAACAGCATTCCTGCTGGCAGTCTTGTTGCACTCGATCCGCACGATCCTCAGGCCAAACCGGAAATTCTGTTTGTTCCTGAGTCCGGAAAAGTTCTTGAAAACGCGGCCGTCACCAGAAATACGATCATCGTGACCTATCTGGAGCATGTGCAGGGGCGCGCCATGGTTCTGCACGCCTCCCCGGACGCCAAGAATCGCTGGCATCAGGTGGTTCTGCCGCTCCCGGACATGTCATCCGTTCATATTGTCGATACGGATCAGTCTTCCGACGCAGCTTTTCTGAAAGTGGAAAGTTTTCTGTCCCCACCACAACTCTGGCTGGTGGGCACCACTCAGCCGGGGCTGGAAAAAATACGGCAGATAAAACCGCTGTTCAATGCGGATGAACTTGCAGTCGAGCAGCTTCAGGCACACTCGCCCGATGGAACCGAAATTCCCTATTTCCTTGTTCGCCCAAGGAATATGACACGGGATGGTACGCACCCAACCCTGCTGACAGCATATGGCGGTTTTCTCTCTTCCGTCACACCCCGGTATGATCCTGTCATCGGTCGCGCATGGCTGGCTCATGGCGGCGTCTATGCCGTCGCCAATATCCGTGGTGGCGGAGAGTTCGGTCCGGCCTGGCACGAAGCCGGAAAAACGATCCATCGTCAGAAGGTCTTTGACGATTTTACCGCTGTTGGGCGCGATCTGGTGAAAAGAGGAGTGACGTCCCGAGACAGGCTGGGTATCCGCGGCCGGTCGAATGGCGGACTGCTCATGGGCGTCGCCTTTACGCAACATCCTGAGCTATGGAGAGCGGTGATCATCGGTGTGCCGCTTCTCGACATGGTCAATTATGAAAGCCTCGCCGCAGGGGCTTCCTGGGCCGACGAATACGGATCGATGAAAAATCCTGACGAGGCCCGCTTTCTTCAGTCAATCTCGCCTCTTCAGCATCTGAAAGCTGACGTGAAGTATCCCACGCCTTTCATTTTCACCTCGACCTCCGATGATCGTGTCGGTCCGGTACATGCGCGGCGGTTTGCTGCGAGACTGGAAGCGCTCAAAAAGCCGTTTTTCTATTATGAAGATGTAGAAGGCGGGCACTCGGGGACTGTGAATGCGGAAGAAGTCGCGCATGAACGGGCGCTTGAGGCGGTCTATCTGGCGCAGCAGCTTATGTCAGGTCAGTAAATGTTCAGCCGTTCCCTGGAAACAATCTGTCTATCTCTCAGCTTTTCTGTAACAAAAAACTTTTGACTGAATGAAAGCCGATCAGACTTTACAGCAGACGGGTCACTTTCAGAACCAGCCATGTTCCCAGCATGATCAGAAAGCACAGTCCTCCGGCAATGACAGTTCCCCATTCACCGCTGGTCAGAAACATGCCGGCGGTGTTCATACCGAAGAAGCCGGTCACGAATGTTGCCGGCAGCATCAGGGTCGTACCGACAGAAACGATGTAAAGCCGTCGGTTCGTTTCTTCCGCCTGTCCCGATGTCAGTTCGTCCTGCAATGACCGGGCGCGATCCTGAAGCGCCAGAAGGTCATCCAGCGCGCCGTGGATCTGCCGTTCGGACCGATCTTTCAGATCATCCTCGGCCCATTCCGGAATTTCCAGTTCCTCATCATGAAGGATACGATTGACCGGCGAGATGACACGACGCAGTTCAGTCGAACGGCGGCGCACCTGACCGAGCATACCGCCCATGCGGCCAAGATCCGTATCGCGGTCGAGCAGCAGCAGCACGTCTTCGGCGCGATCAAGCTGGTCATCCAGACGGGAGAGCGTGCGTCGGGCCGTATCGGCGAATTCCAGCAACGCCATGTCCACAAGACCCGCCGGGTTATCCGGCATTTTCTTGCGATGCAGTTCTCTATAGACGACGCCAAGAGCCGGGACCGGATGCCGGCGTGTTGTGATCAGCAGATTGGGACGCATGGCGAAGCGCCAGACACAGACATCGCGGTCGTCGTCCGAAGCGGCATCATCGAAAGCCGGAAGAGCGCCATAAACCAGATCATCGTCGCCTTCGAGACGCGGCCCGACATCCGTGCTCGTGAGGGTCTGTTTCGCATCGTCTGTCAGCGTGGGAATGGCTTCGACCTGCGCCCGTGAACGGGTGTGCACGATGTCGAAATGCAGCCAGGCCCAGCCTTCCGCCGGGAAGGACAGATCTTCCAGACACCGGGTCGCCTCTTCGGCTGATAGTTTGACCGGTGTGTTTTCCGACGCATTTTCAGGCTGGCAATGGATGGCCCACACCAGACCGTCGGCCAGCGCATTGTTGACCTCGGAGGGAAGCGGAATGGCTGCTCTGGTTGCTGGCATTATGTCCCCTCCTTTCATTCATGCTTCAGGAAAACGTGGCGGATGAGAGACAGAATGTCTCAATATCAATATGGGCAGTGATCTTGCACAGGATAGATTGACTGACAATGCATCGTCTCCGCCAAAGCACTGACATCTTTCCGGAGGAAGAGCGTGCAGACCGTGCATTTTGACAGAATTTCAGCCGGCTCCCCACGAAGCGTGACATAAAACGGTCAACAAACTCGGTGGCGTCGGACTGTGCTGTCCGGTGAGACCGTCCCGATCAGGGGACAGGCACGCTGTGGAGGGGCAGAGTGACCTGCGCTCGCAGACCGCCGCCCGGACGATTGCCCAGAGAGAACGTCCCGTCCGCCCGCTCCACTTCACGCTTGACGATGGCAAGCCCCAGACCAAGGCCGCCGGTTCTACGCGAGCGGGAGGCTTCCACACGATAGAACGGGGTCGTGACCCGGCTGATCTCCGTCTCCGGAATGCCGGGACCGTCATCGTCGATATTCACAATCACATGTCTTGCCGTCAGATGTACGGAAATGGCGGCTGATCCCGCATAATGCAAGGCGTTTTCAACAAGATTTGTGAACACTCTTTTGATGGCGAGTGATGGCAGCACGAGCGGCAGCCGGTCCGGGCCTTCATAGGTCACGGTGTCGCCCCGGTCCGTGGCGTTATCCATGATGGTCATCAGGATGGCCGCCAGATCGGTCGCGCGTGTGGCTTCCCGTTCTTTCTCGCCCGAGAGATAGGCCAGCACGCCATCCACCATGGCCTCCATCTCGTCGATATCGGCTTCGATGGCGTCCTGCGCTTCCGCATCCCCGATAAAACCGGCGCGCAGACGCAGACGCGCCAGAGGCGTGCGGAGATCATGCGAAACCGCCGCAAGTGCTTCGGTGCGATCTTCGATCAGATGCGTAATACGGGTCTGCATCGCATTGATGGCGTGCGCCAGTCGCCTGACCTCCTTGGGGCCTTTCTCGGCAAGCGGTTCCCAGTCACCAGCCCCTATCGTGTCGGCGACGGTTGCGAGCGCCCGCAAAGGCAGGCTGAGCGCGTGAACCAGCATGGCTGCGACCAGCAGGACAGCCAGCGTGACAATGGCGGCAGTGGCCAGTCCCTGCGTGACGACGTGACTGCGCAGGATGTCCGGCGCGGTGAAGGAGATCTGGCTTCTGTCGTTCAGCTCGACCGTGCCGCCGATATCCGTCCAGCGTCCGGCTCCCCCCGTGTAGAGCTGCAAAGCCGAATGACCGAGAATGGGATTGGCCTTTACCAGCCGCGCATGCAGCTGGTTCATGCCCTTGGGCTCCTGATGAATCTCAAGAACAGCGGTGGCAGGCCGCCAGCTGATACGCAGATCGTCCGTCGACAGCATGGTGGACAGCATCGCACGGGTATTGGCAGGCGCACCGTCAATCACGCGGACATCGGTGGCCAGCCGTTCCCCGATCAGGTCGAAGCGATCGCTGTCCTCGATATAGGCTTCCGCGTGCTCGTAGAGCGTCCAGCTGGCGACGAAGACGATGCCGATCGACGCCAGAAGCACGAACAGCACGCGCCCCATGAGGCCGCGCGGCCAGAGACGGATCAGTCTTTCACGTGGAGCAGTGTTGTCCGGCTGCACGGAAATGTCCGCTGTCAGACCCGTTCAACCGGCGCGGTGAAGATATAGCCCTGTCCCCGAACGGTCCGGATCAGGTTGTCGGCTTCCGTGCCCAGCTTGCGGCGCAGACGGCTGACCAGCACGTCGATGGAGCGGTCTGACACGTCGCCAAGGCGGGTGCGGGAGAGTTCCAGCAGCCGGTCACGGCCGATCACCCGCTGCGGGTTATCGAGGAAACTGACCAGCAGATCGTGTTCGGCGCCGGAAATTTCGACCACTGCGCCGGAGGGATCATACAGTTCCCGGCGGCGCAGATCGAGCGACCAGCCCGCGAAGTTGATGACTTCCTTGCGCTGACGTCCGGCGGCGATAGCCGGGGCCGCACTGTTCTGGCCACGGCGGAGGACGGCCCGCACACGCGCCAGAAGTTCCTTCTGCCCGAACGGCTTGGCGACATAGTCATCCGCCCCGAGCTCAAGCCCCAGAACACGATCGAGTTCCTCGCCGCGCGCGGAGACCATGATGATGGGGATATGAGCGAAGGACGCGTCTTCCACGCCTCCCTTGATGCCGCCCTGCCGGAGACTGCGACACAGGTCGAGACCGTTCATGCCGGGCATCATCACGTCGAGGATGATGAGATCGGCAGTCTCGGTTTCAAGCGCTTCCCACATGGAGCGGGCGTCAGGAACCGCACGGATGCGATAACCGTCCGCCTGAAGCGTCCGGCTCAGAAGGGTTCGCATGCCGGCGTCGTCCTCAACTACGAGAATACGGGTTGGGAGATCCTGCAAATCGGCGTCGTGCGAGACTTGTTGATTCATTTTTTTCGCATGGTCCGGTTCGTGAAACAGACTGAAACTCTAGTCGCTTTATTGCTGGCAGTCGAGAAGAGCACGCAACTCTGCTATGCGGCCTGCTCATTTGTGCGGCAGATCAGGCCTCCGCCCAGCACGCGGGTGCCGTCGTACAGCACACAGGCCTGCCCCGGAGCGGGAAGCGCTGGCTCGTCCAGAATGACTTCGGCTCCGTCGCCGAAAGGCCGGACCGTCGCCGCACGGGGCTTCTCGCGGGCCCGGAGCTGCACCATGCACCGCACCCCCTCGCCACTGGCTTCGGTCGGGGGTGTGATGAGCCAGTTCATGTCCCGCAGGTGACAGACGGTGGCCATCGAACTTTCACGCGGGGCTACCACGATGCGTCGCTTGCCGGGCTCGATCGCCACGACCATCTGCCGCTCACCAGCGATCTGGGCCGCATCGCCGAGGCGCTTGGTCTGGCCGACGGTAAAGCGCGTCACGCCCTCATGATGGCCAAGGACGTTGCCCTGACGGTCCACGATCTCGCCTTCACCGCGGGTGTCGGGGCGAAGCGTTTCAACCAGATCGGAATAATTGCCTTTGGGGATGAAACACAGATCCTGACTGTCCGGCTTGTCGGCCACCAGCAGACCGAACCGCTCCGCTTCCTGACGCACGGCGTCCTTGTCGGGCATTTCACCCAGTGGGAAGCGCAGATAGTCGAGTTGGTCGCGGGTGGTGGCGAACAGGAACCAGCTCTGATCGCGGTCTGCGTCCACGGGGCGATGCATCTCGGCTCCGCTGGAGCCTTCGACACGACGGACATAGTGACCGGTCGCCATGGCGTCCGCACCGATATCCTTCGCCAGACCGAGCAGATCGGTGAACTTTACGCCCTGATTGCAGGACACGCAGGGAACAGGCGTTTCGCCCTGGGCATAGGAGGAAGCGAAGCGTTCGATTACGCTCTGACGGAAACGTTCTTCGGCGTCGATGACGTAATGCGGGATGCCCAGCCGTTCCGCGACTTCGCGGGCGTCCTGAATGTCTCGACCCGCACAGCACGCGCCCTTCTTGGCTTCTCCACGGGTATCGTAGAGTTGCAGCGTGGCGCCAATGACCTCATGCCCCTGTTCGACCAGACGCGCGGCGACAACGGAACTGTCGACGCCCCCGGACATGGCAACGAGAATACGCATGATGGTCAGACCCCTTTCACGGGAAGAACGTCCGGCCTCCGCCGTCGTTCTTCCGACGGGACCGGGATGGGCTCAGCTTTTGCGCGGCAGACGAACGGTCAGACCGTCCAGCGCATCGCTCATGATGATCTGGCAGCCGAGACGGGATGTTGCCTCAAGTCCGAAGGCGAGGTCCAGCATATCCTCTTCATCTTCGGTCGCTGGCGAGAGTTTCGGCGCCCATGACGGATCAACGATCACATGGCATGTCGCGCAGGCCAGCGATCCCTCGCAGGCGCCTTCCAGATCGACGCCGTGCTTGTGGGCAATCTCCAGAACGGAAAGACCAACAGGCGCATCGACCTTGCGCTCGGTACCATCGGGCTCGACGAAAATCATGTGAGGCATTTCGGAGTTCTCGCTCAGTCTGTCCTATCGGGTGGAGCGTTCTGCCCGCACCCTCTGTGCTGCGTCGGCAAGCAACTCTGCCACACGCACGATATCGGCGGGCGTGGTAAAGCGTCCGGGCGAGAGACGCAAGCTTTCCGCCGCTTCCGTGGGGTTCAGACCCATGGCCGTCAGCACGTAGGACGGGGCCAGATCCGCCGAGGAACAGGCCGATCCGACCGACAGCGCCATCTCTGGAAGCGCTTCCATGACCTGTGCCGCCGGAGCGCCGCGAAGGCGGAGGCTGATGATCCCCGGCAGGCGGCGGGCCTCTTCCGCGTTGATGACAAAAGGTGTCTGTCGTTCGCGCAGACCGTGAAACAGTTCCTGCGCGAGCGTGCAGAGGCGCTTGTCATCGGCCTGCCACTCAGTGCGGGCAATGCAGGCGGCCTCGCCAAATCCTGCGATCAGGGTGGAGGGCAGGGTGCCGGACCTTAATCCCCGCTCCTGTCCACCGCCCGAGAACAGAGGCTCCAGCCGGACGCGGGGGCGTCTGCGGACAAAAAGCGCGCCCACCCCTTTGGGACCGTACATCTTGTGAGCGGAAATGGAAGCTAGATCGAGATCCAGCGCCCTGACATCGATCGCCATTTTGCCCGCCGCCTGAGCAAGGTCCGAGTGCAGGAGAGCACCTGCTTCTTTTACAATGCGCCCCAGACCGGGCAGATCCTGCATCACCCCCGTCTCGTTATTGGCAGCCATGATGCTGACCAGCGCCGTGGGGACGGTCAGCGCATCCCGAAGAGCGTTCGGATCGACCCGGCCGTTATGGTCCACACCGAGAATGACGGGGTCGAAGCCTTCCTGCGCCAGATCCTGCACGCTTTCCAGAACACATTTATGTTCCGTCGCCACTGTGATGATGCGTCTGCGCCCGTCGCCCTGTCCGGCGCGAAAACGCGCCGCTCCCTTGATGGCCAGATTGTTCGCCTCCGTCGCGCCGGAGGTGAAGATGATCTCTCTCGGATCGCCACCGATCAGCGCCGCTACATGCCCGCGCGCCAGCTCGACGGCTTCGGCGGCGCGTTTTCCGGGCGCATGCGTGTCACTGTGGGGGTTGGCGAATTCCTCGGAAAAGAGAGGCGCCATGACCGCCATGACGCGCGCATCGCATGGCGTGCTGGCGGCATTGTCGAGATAGATCTCCTGCATGGTTCTCTTTCATGACGACAGGGAATGAGGCTGTCTGGAGAAAATGGTCGGTGCACTGCCGAAGCACAAGAGCGAGCCGGTAGCGTGGCGTTTTCAGAGGAGAAAGGAAAAAGTCTCATCGGATAACATCTTGATAACAGTTAATTATTTTCAGACGCTAATTTTTAGATGATAATAATTCTTAGTTTCATGGACATTGCATGGCTGATATGTCACAAACCCGTGATCAGCAACGTCTCAGGTCACAAAGGTTGGCGTACAGATGCCTTCAGTATCCACTTCATTCAGGCATGCTCCCCGCTGCGGGATAACTGTTCTGGCTTTTCTGTCGTTCATGAGCGTGAGCGCGCAGGCTGCTGTAACCGTTGATCCTGACGAGGACAAAAAGCAGCCATCGCTCAGCGCTGGAAAAACGGATTCAAAAAAGCGTGCTGATAAAAAGACCGATCTGAAAAAAAACGGATCTGAGGCGAATGAGGTTCCGGAAAGCATTGAACAGCTTCTGGTGCTGGGACGCAGGCCGAACGCCACGACGGACGGTACCGGAACCTATACGGTGCGCGCAGTCACCACGACAAAGATGCTGATGAAACCACAGGATGTTCCGCAATCGATTTCGGTCCTGAGCACACAGCAGATGAAGGACCAGAATCTGAACACGATTGATGCGGCGCTGAAGCAGGTCGCGGGTGTGAACGTCAATCTGTACGGTGATGGAACTGCTGGTTATTCCGCCCGAGGTTTTCAGTTACAGGCGCAGTATGATGGCGTGCCCACTTCCGGCAGCCTTAATCTCAGCCAGCAGTATGATTTGGCCATCTATGACCGGATCGAGGTTCTCCGTGGCCCCAGTGGATTACTGCAGGGAGCGGGAACACCTGCCGGTAGTGTGAATTTCGTTCACAAGCGACCGACGGATCAGTTTCAGGCGAACGGCTCTTTTTCCGCCGGCTCCTGGAATAACTACCACGCCATGATTGACGTTGGCGGGCCCATAGGAAATTCAAAAATCGTGTCCACACGACTGGTCATGGCCGGGACAGATCGGGACTTCTTTTACAAGAACGCCTCGGATCGCCGCTGGACCATTTACTCTGCGACCGATTTCCGCCTGACGCACCATGATACGCTGAGCGTCATGGTGTCTTATCAGGGCAATGACACGACCCGTTTCATGGGACTTCCCCGCAGTGCTACGGGCGGTGATCTGAATCTCGCGCGCAGCACCTTCATTGGCTCCAACTGGAATACTTCCTCCGCGCCGATGGTGGAGGTTGAGGGACAGTGGGAGCATGTCTTCAGTCACGGCTGGCGGGCGAGGGTGAATGGCCGTCACCGGACATCCGACACGACGCTGCAATATGCCTATGTCAGCAGCTACAATGCTGCCGCCCAGACTGCGAACTTCACCGCGGCGAACACGAAGTATAGCGAGGTCAATGACGGCGTTGATGGTTACTTCACCGGTCCGGTTCATCTGTTTGGCCAGACACACACGCTCATGGCCGGAGCAGATTACAATCATTACGTTTATCAGGGCGGCGGGGCCTCGCTGACGGCGACCAGCAATCCCCAGTTGAGGGGTATTTCCATTTTCTCGCCTGACCGGCTCTCGTCCATCACACTGCCGACCATCAGGAACCGGTATCGTGAGCCGAGTGACCAGTGGGGGGTCTATGGTCAGGCGCTCATCAAGCCCGTTTCAACCTTTTCCATTCTGCTGGGCGGACGGATCAGCGGGTATGTGAGCAAGGAGCAGCAGCTTGGTCCGACACGCGGTCCGATGGAAACTTCCATCAACCAGCAGGGAATACTGACTCCCTACATTGGTGGGGTATGGCGCGTCATTCCGGCCATTTCACTCTATGCCAGCTATACGTCGATTTTCTCGCCGCAATCGGCTTACGATACACAGGGCCGTCTTGCGCCCGTCCGAGGCAACCAGATCGAGGGTGGCATCAAGGGCGATCTCTTTAATCACGGTCTCGGTTTTACGGTTGCCGGTTACAAGATCATCGAGCGGAATGAGTCGATCTATAACAGCAGTCTGGGCATGGTCTGCGGACCGTCTCACAACGACGACTGTTACCTGTCCACCGGCAAGACCCGCAGTCAGGGCGCTGAAGTGGAAGTTATCGGTCGTCCCGCTCGGGGATGGGATATCAATGCCAGCTATACCTTCAATGACAACACCATCCTGAACAATGGAAACGCCACTCAGGCGGGGCTGGCTTATGCGCCCAACTCTCCCCGTCATCTGTGGAAACTCTGGACGCATTATCGCTTCGAGCCCTATGTCGGCGCCGAGAACAATATCTGGAGCATCGGAGGGGGCATCAACGCCCAGAGCGGAACATTCGGCACCAATCGTCTTGTCACGCAAAAAGGCTATATAGTCGCGTCGGCCCAGGTCGGGTATCAGTGGAACCGTCATCTGGAAGCCACTGCGACGCTCAACAATATTTCCAACACACGCTATTATCAGCGTCTGGGAAATCTGAATTACTACAACTACTACGGAGAACCACGGAATTTCATGTTCACACTGCGCTCCAATTTTTAAAAGCTGAAATTACCCGTGATCCGTCAACGAAAAATAACTGTTGTTTCAGCGCTCGCCATGACAGTGCGTCTTGCGCTGTCTTTTATTCTGGCATGGACCTGCGTGCATTTCATTACTCTGGGATCGCCTCGCTGGGGAGCGGGAAGCCGCCATGACGCCACAATACTGGGACAGATGATTGCGGTTCTGCTTTTTCCGGCCCTGTTTCTGATCGCTTTTGGAAACTGGCGGAAATTTTCAGGTCCGATTTTTGTCAGTTCTACAGGTGTAGTTTTTTATCTTTTAAGTCTTGTGCAAAAATGATTCCCGATACGTTAAGAGCGCGTATGGGATGGCTGCATGCGTGGATAGGATTCCTGTCCGGCCTGCTGCTTGTGTGTGTGTTTATCACAGGCACTCTGGCCGTGTTCGATACGGAACTGACGCGCTGGCTTCAGCCGGAGGTGCCCCCGACAGCCGACGCACTGAATGATACGGCTCTCGATAAAATGCTGCCTTCTGTCAGGGCCCTTCTGTTGAAAGGAGAGAAGCCTTTTATCGCTCTGCCCTCAGGGCGTGATCCTGTTCTGCGTCTGTCCTATCATGATGGACATGAAGTCCTGACACAGCCTTTCGCTCCACAGAGCGGACAGCAGATAGCGACAAGGCAAACTGTAGGAGGCACATTCTTCTATGATCTGCATTACACTCTGCGATCAGGGAGCGTGGGTATCACTCTCGTCACCTTCGCCGGCCTCATGCTTCTCACGGTTCTGGCTTCAGGCGTCATCATCCATCTGAAGGCGCTGATTCCGGATCTTCTTGTTTTAAGGCCGTTTGCAGCACGCCTTCGCGCATGGCTCGATGTGCATGTTCTGGCTAGTGTGCCGTTTCTGCCCTTCGTGTTCATGATGGCTTATACGGGAACTTTTCTGCATACACGATCCGTGTTGCCGCCAGAGTCCTATGTAAGTCTGGCGAAAGAGATGCTCGCTCCCTCTCCCCGGAAAAGCGGACCTGCTTCTCCAGACAGGGAGACGCCACAGCTTCCATCTCTCCCGCCTCTTCTCCATACAGCAGAAAAAACCCTCGGCATTGGTCAGGTCGGTTCCATTCTTTTCCTGCCAGACACTATTCTGTTTATGCGCACGGATGCTTCAGGACCTTTAAGGACCAGAGAGCATGTGGATTTTTCTTACGACAGCCACTTTGTAAGACATGTTCTTCTGACCAGTCCGCTCACCCGGACACAGCAGGTTATGGAAGGAATCCATTACATACGCTGGGGCGGTGCGGGAATGCGCTGGCTGTATTTCTTTTCCGGTTCAATTACGACACTCATGATTGCGAGTGGACTGATCCTTTTCCTGATGAAAAGACGGAAAATATCTGGTGATCGACCGCTCTTTCAACTGGCTGAGGGAGTCTCCATCAGTGTTCTTGTTGGGTTGCCTCTTGCCTGTGCCGGATTGCTTTGGGGGAATCGTCTGATTCCACAAGGACATGAAAGCAGGATCAATACAGAAGTATTGGTGTTTTTTTCCATCTGGATGGTTGCTGCATTTTTCGGATTTTCAGGATGCTTCATTAAAAAATCTTTTGAAACATGGAAAATTCTACTTGTTGCTTTTTCACTCCTGACGGTTGGTCTTGGATTTCTGGATGCTTTGACCCGGCCGGGGTGGCAACTGGTCCATACTCCAACGGTCTTCGCTGCCGTTGACCTGATAGCTTTCGGTATGGGGCTGATCTCTTTGCAGATAGCAAGGCGTCTCTCATGATTTTCATCTGTTGCCTTCTCTGGACTGTCAGTCTGTCGATTCAGGCTGCGGCTGATCTCAGGATGCAGAGAATTTCCGGATTTGAGAGACTGGTTCTGCCTCGCTGGGTCATGATTTTTCGCTGGATCTGTCCACTGACCGGGCTATGGCTTTGTGCAAATGAAAGCCTTTCCACAGCGATTTTCGTATGGCTTGGGACGTTTTCTGTAGCAGCCGTTCTGGTCGCAGTAGGTTGGGCCACCGGCTCACGTTGGAAACAGATAAGAAAACAGGTTTGATTCAGACGTCTTCTGTTGAAGCTTTTTCTAAAAAACTTCGGGGGCATGGTGCTTTAAAAAGACCATGCCCCCGAATATCAACAGATACCCTGAACCAACCGATTACTCGGCAGGCACATAAACCTTGCCGCCAGCCTCACGGAACTCGCGGCTTTTTTCTTCCATGCCGGCGATGCGTTGCGCATCGTCCCGGATGTCCTGCGAGATCCGCATTGAGCAGAACTTCGGACCACACATTGAGCAGAAATGTGCTGTCTTGTGCGCGTCCTTCGGCAGCGTTTCATCATGATAGGCGCGGGCTGTATCCGGATCGAGAGACAGCTTGAACTGATCTTCCCAGCGGAATGAGAAACGCGCGCGACTGAGTGCATCGTCACGCAGCTTGGCGGAAGGATGTCCCTTGGCCAGATCGGCTGCATGGGCTGCAAGTCGGTAGGTAATCACACCAACTTTCACATCGTCACGATTAGGCAGTCCGAGATGCTCTTTTGGCGTGACGTAGCAGAGCATCGCCGTGCCGAACCAGCCGATCATCGCGGCGCCAATGGCGGACGTGATGTGATCGTAACCCGGTGCAATATCTGTCGTTAACGGGCCAAGCGTATAGAAAGGAGCCTCGTGGCATTCCTTCAGCTGCTTGTCCATGTTGGCCTTGATCTTGTGCATCGGCACATGGCCGGGCCCTTCGATCATGACCTGACAGCCCTTCGCCCAGGCGATCTTGGTCAGTTCACCAAGCGTTTCCAGTTCGGCGAACTGCGCGGCGTCGTTGGCGTCGGAAATGGAGCCCGGACGCAGACCATCGCCGAGAGAGAACGAGACGTCATACTTGCGCATGATGTCGCAGATGTCCGCAAAATGCTCGTAGAGGAAGCTCTCGCGGTGCTCCATCAGACACCAGCTCGCCATGATCGAGCCACCACGTGAAACGATGCCGGTGACGCGCTCGGCAGTCAGCGGAATATGGGCAAGCCGCACGCCTGCATGGATGGTGAAGTAATCGACGCCCTGTTCGGCCTGCTCGATCAGCGTGTCACGGAAGACTTCCCATGAAAGCTTGCTGACATCACCGCCGACTTTCTCAAGCGCCTGATAGAGCGGGACGGTGCCAATTGGCGTAGGGGCGTTGCGCAGGATCCAGTCTCGGATGTTGTGGATGTTCCGCCCTGTCGAAAGATCCATCACCGTGTCCGCACCCCAGCGGATCGACCAGACCAGCTTTTCCACTTCCTCGGCGGCGGAAGAGGTTACGGCGGAATTGCCGATATTGGCGTTCACCTTCACAAGGAAGTTGCGACCGATGATGACCGGCTCAAGCTCCGGGTGGTTGATGTTGGCGGGGATGATGGCGCGTCCCCGGGCGATCTCGTCACGTACGAATTCCGGTGTGACGAACTCTGGAATGGCGGCTTCGAAATCCTCGCCATCGGCCCGACGTGCGGCGGCGCCTTCGGCAGCTTTCAGACGACCAAGATTTTCACGGTGAGCGACATAAATCATCTCCTCCGTGATGATTCCAGCCTGCGCGAATTCATACTGTGTGACATGCTTTGCCGCGCCTGCTTCGAGAACCGTATGGGGCGCAGGACATGGATCGACCAGGTTATCGCCGGTTGCGCCGCCATTGTCCTCCGGCTTCACCGTGCGGGGCGTGGCCTTGCTGAAGCCGCGTTTCGCCAGCCATTCGGAACGGACCTTCGGCAGGCCTTTCGCGACGTCGATATTGATGTCGGTGTCCGTATAGGGACCGGATGTATCGTAGAGACGTACCGGCTCTTCGTTCGCTGATGGATTGAGTGCGATCTCGCGAAACGGCACACGAATCTCGGGATGGTTTTCCGGGCTCGAATAGATTTTTCTTGAGCCCCAGACGGGACCTGTTGTGACATGGCCCGGTGCGGGAGCCTTGGTGTCGGGGCCTTTGGGTGTAATATGGTTCATGACGACGTCCTCGCGTGCTTGCGAAGAACGGGCCGAGCCGGATGGGTCTGCCGTGGGTATGGGGGCGCACGGCGCTGCTCGCGACCAGACCAGTCCCTCCGCCGGTATTAACCGGATCAGGTTCCCCAACGCTGATAGAAGCGCTGGCAGGGTCGCTGCGCCGTCCTTTGCGGGACATGCAGCCTCTCAGTTCCTCTGGCGGAACCCCCCTTGGTAGGCGCTATGAGGCAACAAACGTGGCTTACTGTCAATCAGTGGTTTGATTGGACACGGTGACTGTCAGAAACGTGATGTGTCTGTCTTGAGTGCAATACTTCGTTTTCTGCATACACGCTGTTTTTCGCGGCTCATTCTCAATCATGACAGCAAGGAAGATGCCTGCGGAAGCCGGGACATGCTTCTGCATCAACAACGGATGAAACAGGGGATTGATTCGGAGAGCCTGTAAATTCGCTGGATTGTCTGGCACCCTGACGCGGAGAGAGCTCTTATCGATCTGAGGAAGGAAGCGCGGTTTATGGCAGAGGCAGGCATCAAACTGGACGAAAGCTGGCGTGTAGCCCTGCAGAAAGAGTTCGATTCCCCTTACATGAAGGACCTCAAGGCGTTTCTTCAGGAAGAAAAAAAGGCCGGAAAGATGATCTTTCCGCGTGGCCCGGAATGGTTTCGTGCGCTTAACCTGACACCTCTCGGCTCAGTCAAGGTCGTCATTCTCGGACAGGATCCCTATCACGGGGCGGGGCAGGCGCACGGTTTATGCTTCAGCGTGCGAAAGAACGTGCGTATTCCGCCTTCTCTCAAGAATATCTACAAGGAAATGCTGAGTGATCTCGGAATTCCTCCCGCGCACCATGGCAATCTGACGTCATGGGCCAGGCAGGGTGTACTGCTTCTCAACAGCGTGCTGACCGTGGAACAGGGACGTGCAGCGTCTCATCAGCGGCACGGTTGGGAGCGGTTTACCGACGCGGTTATCGCCTGCGTCAATGAGCAGAAAACACCGGTCGTTTTCATATTATGGGGCAGTTACGCACAGAAGAAAGCCGCTTTTGTCGACAGTTCACGGCATCTCGTGCTGAAGGCCTCTCATCCTTCTCCCCTTTCGGCCCATACAGGTTTTTTCGGGCAGCGCTATTTTTCAAAAGCCAATGCTTTTCTGGAAGAGCATGGATTGAAACCGGTTGACTGGCGTCTTCCTGATGATCCTGAAGAAGACTGAGTATTTTATACTGATCTGGAAATATCGCGCACCATGACGATTGCGTCCGAGCCATCGTCATAATAGCGTTTGCGGGTGCCTGCTGTGACAAAGCCGCACGTTGTATAGAGCGTTTCTGCTGATACGTTTTTTGTGGAAACTTCCAGAAACAGTCTTGTGATCTTCTTCCTTCCCAATTCCCGCTCGACTGTCTCAAGCAGTTTTCTGGCGACGCCACGCCGTCTCCATTCTGGCGAGACAGCCAGAGTCAGGATTTCGGCTTCATCCAGAACAGTTCTGATCAGGATGAAGCCAACAGGTTCTCCCTGTAAGGATGCGAGAAACGCCTGCGTGCCGGGCGTAGTAAACAGCTCTGCAAACGCGCTTTCCGACCAGCGTGCAGTTCCTTCAAACGCGCTTGCATGAAGCGCCGCCAGAACAGCAGAAAAATTCGGTCCACTTTCGGAAATGACAAGACCAGACAGAGGAGTCATTGAGGCCTTGCTCGCAGACCCGCGGCAGGTAGTCTGGCTTCCGGAGGATCGACATACAGAGGAAGAGCCGGGCGGGGCGCGATATGGCCCTCTAACCGGCTCAGCCCAGCTTTTGCGATCTCCTGCATGGATGCCTCTCCCTGAATTGGAAAAGCCACGAAAGCGCCAGGGGCTTTAAGAAGAACATCATCAACGACATCCCCTGCGATCAGCCATTGTCCTGACGGCGCTTCCCAGTCGGCCTGTCTGACAGCAACGACAGAACCGGATGTCAGACTATCGGGAGCAGCGCTTTCAACAAACCAGCGACCACTTCTTGCCGCCATTACACAGAGCCATCCGTCAAGATCGTGCTGTGTAACATAAGCGGAAAGCGCGCCGGCCAGCGCCTCGCCCCGTGTCACGCCGACGACCGGACAGTCGTATCCAAAGGCCAGACCGGCTGCGAGAGAGCAGGACGTTCTCAAGCCGGTGAACGAGCCGGGCCCGATCACGACGACGACAAGGTCGGGCCGTTCCCATCGCGCATCTTTCAGAACCTCGTCCAGAAGGCAGGCCATGTTGCCAATACCCTCATGTCCGGCTTCGGTGCGGCAGGACAGAACCTGAAACGCACTGCCATCCTGCAATACGCAGGCCACACGCGCCTGCACAGTCGCTGGTGCGGCATCAAGCACGACAATGCGATGGGTGGTGGTCACAGGATGCGGCATGCTTCATCGAAGGGCAGGCGCGGCGCACGCGGAGTTTCAACCGGCTCGCCATAACCGAGGCAGACCAGAAAATTGGCCCGCCATCCTTCTCCGGCCAGAAATGTGTCCTCGACGATGGACGCATCAAAACCGGACATGGGAAGGGCATCCAGTCCCAGAGCGCGTGCGGCCATGATCAGGTAGGCCCCTTCCAGCGAACTGTTCCGGAACGCGGTTTCTTCTGAAAGCCCTACGTCTGACGCGAACCATGTGCGCAGATCGGGGTCGCAGCCCAGACGGGAGAAATATTCAAAGAAAAGGGGATCATATCCCACGATCGCCACGACAGGTGCTGTCATGGCCTTCTCGATATTGCCCTGCGACAGCCCCTGTTTCAACCGTTGCTTTGCATCCTGACTGGTGAGAAAGACAAAGCGTGCGGGCGAGCTGTTGCCGGATGTCGGCCCGGTCTTCACAAGGTCATACAGCGCCCGAAGCGTGTCTTCCGGGATGGGCTGATCGGTCCACTTCTCCGGTGTCCGTGCCGTGCGAAACAGATGGTCCAGAGCACTCTCATCAAGCGACATAACGGCTTTCCTCACCACTTTCTGCCTGTGTGAATACCGTTGTGTGGATCGTGTTTCCAGTGACGAGTTTCTTTCCATGGATTTTCGTGATGGTCTTTCCGCAACGGCCTGTAGAAAACCCGGATGAAAATAAAAGTTTTCGGGCGTCACCTTTTTTCAAGAAGGACTAAATTTTCCGAAGCTTCTTGGAAAAAGCGTCATCAAAAACTTCCATATGGTCAGGAAGCGTAAAGCGCCTCGATCTTTTCATCCGTCAGAACGTCCGCAGGAGACCCGCACTCCATCAGTCTGCCGCTTCGCATCAGCAGCGCCTCGTCAAAAATCTGTCGGGCCCTGATGGGATCATGCGTGGTGCACAGGATGGTGTAACCGGTTCCGGCCAGTTCACGCAGCCGGGTCCAGAGCCGTTTCTGCTGTCCGAAATCGAGAGCGGACGCCGGTTCATCAAGCAGCAGCGTCCGTCCTCCCTGCGCCAGTGCCCGGGCAATCAGCACCGCCTGCTGCTCTCCTCCGGAAAGCTGCGCATAGGCCCGACCAGCAAGATGAGCGATGTTCATGAGACGCAGGGCGTTTGCGACCGCGTCCTGATCTTCCTTGTCAGCAAGAAGGCCAAAGCGGGCATGGGACAGACGGCCCATGGCGACCATCTCTTCGACCGAGTAGGCAAAGGCGACAGAGTGGGTCTGCGGCACATAGGCGATGCGACGGGCCGTTTCACGGGGCGACAGGGTGGACAGGTCTGCCCCGTTCAGAAGCACCTTCCCTGCCACCTTCTCCAGCCCAAGGACTGCGCGCAGCAGGGTTGTCTTCCCTGCCCCGTTGGGACCAAGCAGGCAGGCGAGAACGCCATCGCCGATCGTGAAAGATACATCGTCCAGCACCAGCCGATGATCCCGCCTGCATGTGAGGTGCCGGGCCTCAAGGGTCATCGCCAGTTGCCTCGCAGGCTGGTTTTTACACGCGGAAGCAGCAACAGAAACAGGATCACGCCGGACAGTTCGGTCATGATGCCTACCGGAATTTCTGCCGCTGAAAGGTTGCGGGCGAGATCGTCTGAAAAGGTCAGGAAGATCGCGCCGGTCAGGGCGCTCATCGGCAGCACGAGACGGTTGCCGGGGCCGACAAGCAGTCGGGCGATATGCGGGATGACAAGCCCGACCCAGCCGATGATGCCGGTCATGGAGACGGTCAGCGCACAGAGCAGCGTCGCCAGCGCCACGACCAGATTCCTTACGAGGCGCACAGGCACGCCGAGGCTGCGTGCTTCGTCATCCCCCATGCTGAGTGCGTCCAGATATCGCCCCATGACGCACAGGACGGCCATTGCGCACACCATCGGGACCGTGACCAGCGACAGGGTTTCGGGCGTGACGCGGGACAGGGTTCCAAGGAGCCAGAACACGATATCGGGAAGCTGGCTGTCGGGATCAGCCAGATATTTGAGGATCGACAGCAGGGACGTGAAAAGGGCGTTGCTGACCAGTCCACCGAAAATCAGCATCAGAACCGAACTGTCGCCTGACAGGCGGGCGATGCCGGTTCCGAGAAGCACGGCCAGCGTTGAGCCCGCAAACGCCGAGACGCCGATCATCCACTCCGGCATATGCAGTACGATGCCGAGCGCCGCCCCAAATCCAGCGCCGCTGAGCGCGCCGAGAATGCCGGGAGAGACAAGCGGGTTGCGGAACACGGCCTGATAGGACGCGCCCGAGACGGAAAGCGCCGCGCCAGTCAGGAGAGCGGCACACAGTCGTGGCAGACGGATATGCGCCAGAACGGAACAGGCGACGCTGTGGCAGGCGGCTTTGGTGGTACTGAAAGACGACAGGAGGAACCCTGAAAGCTCATGAAACGGTATGGGGTACCGTCCGATACAGAGCGAAGCCGCTGCAACGATCAGGAGAAGGACGAATGTCGTTACAAGGGTAACCGATCCTTTCATGCTGGAGGCTGGGCCGCCAGAATGCGCCGCGCTTCATCCTGAGTCAGATCATAGGAAAAAAAGCGGCGATAGAAAGCACGCGTGATCTCCACCATATCTGTTTCGTGAAAAAGCTCTGGGTGAATAACAGTCGCCGCCCACTGAATCTGCAGGGCGAATTCTGTTCCATACCGGTCCCACGGAAAAACACCGACGGGGTTGCGGTAAACCTTTCCCGCTTTCACAGCGTTCAATTCATTCCAGACCGGTCCGTCAGTTTTTGGTTCAAGATCTCCGCTCATCCCACCCAGAATAATGATGTCAGGGTTCCATGCCGCAATCTGTTCCAGAGAAACCGGGCGTTTGGACCCTCTGATCTCTCCCGCCGCGTTCCGGCCTCCGGCCAGACGGATCCATTCGTCAATCATCGTGCCCGCACCATCAACCTTCAGGGGAGAAAGCGAGAGAATGTGCAGCACACGCGGGCGTGACGCCTCGGGGATGTTCGTCAGCCGGGATGCGAGAGTTTTCTGCGTCTCATCGAGATAGACGCGATAGTCACGCGCAATCTCCTGCGCATGCGGCGTTCCGAGAATAGTGGCGGTCAGATCAAGACAACTGAGTAATCCGGCCGTGTCATGAAACTCGACGCCAACCGTGGGGATGCCGGTTTTCCGATAACTTTCCACACCCGAAAGAGAGGGAGTGGCAAAAACCAGATCAACGTGACCTGCCAACAGAGTTTCGGCAGTCGGTGTGGTTGAGGGCAACTGGGTGGCGTTATGCAGGGCTGGCGTCAGACGGTACATCCAGGGGGACATGCTCTCCCGCTCCACCGTCATGGCGATAGCCGATGCGCCTCCGAGCATGACAAGCAGTTCGTTATGCGCATACCAGAGATCCGCAATATGAGTGGGTCTGGCGGGTAATTCGCTGACCACGCCAGTCATGTCCGTCAGCGTTCTTGTTTCGGCCGAGGCGGGATACGGTAATGCCCAGACAGCGGCGACAAGGGCGAATATTTTCATTTTCCTGAGAAAATATCTGAGCATACTCTGTTTCCTTGTCTGCCGTGCTCCGGGATCTGCGCAGGGTCTCGTTTCATCCGGATATAGACAGGAAGCGCCTGAACGTCGAGGACCGGCCGCGTTCCACAGATCGTTAATTTTTAGATAGTGGCATTACATAAGTTACAATTCGAGGATTTTGGCGCAGTTTTCCGGGAACCCTTTTGTTTCCTTTTCGTTAGATTTTTTCACGGGCCTGAGGGGCTCGGAGTGTAATTCCAGCTTCTGAAACGGACCTGTGGCGGCATGCGTCTGACTTTACATACGGACTATGCGCTGAGAGCGCTTATTTTTCTTACCTGGACAACGGATCGTCTTGCTTCCATTCGGGAAATTGCAACGACATACGGGATTTCTGAGAATCATCTGGTCAAAATTGTTCACAAGCTTGGCCAGCAGGGTTTTATTGAAACGGTTCGGGGTCGTAACGGTGGTATCCGGCTGGCTCGTGATGCAAGCCAGATATATGTAGGCGACGTTGTTCGCGTTACCGAAGAGGGACTGGATGCTGTTCCCAGCGCAAAAAAGGGACAATCGGCCGAAGAACCGGGCCGTCTTCTGCCTCAGAGCCGCTTCCGGGAAGTGGTGAACGTCGCACTGAAGGCCTTCATGGCTGTTCTTGATGAAACCAGACTCTCAGATCTGATTTTCGATGAGCAGAAGCAGATGCTCGGTATTGCCACCAGTCCCCGGTCACGTCTTTTCAAGCAGGATGAAAGCAGGGAAGAGGTCGTCAGGATTGCATCAACTACGGTGGCGTGAAATCCGATCTCTGTCACGTCCGTAAAACAGGTTTCGATCAAAAAAGGCTCCGGAGAGAAATCTCCGGAGCCTTTTTCAATGCAACAGATTTCAGCCCCGACGGATGTCCGGAGCCTTCGCTTCCTCGGACAGGCGCGTGACGGCCTCGTCCAGTGTCAGCATCTCCTGATCCGCGCCGCCGAGACGACGCATCGCCACCGTTCCGGCCTCTGCTTCCTTGCGGCCCACCACCAGAATGACCGGTACGCGGGCGACGCTGTGCTCGCGGATCTTGGCGTTGATCTTGTCCGCGCGGGTGTCGGACTCGACCGTGAGACCGGCCTTGCGCAGACGGGCAACGACTTCCTCGGCGTAAGGCGCAGCGTCACTGACAATGCTGGCCACGACAACCTGCATCGGAGCCAGCCACAGCGGGAACTTGCCCGCATGCTGCTCGATCAGGATGCCGATGAAACGCTCGAACGAACCGAGGATGGCGCGGTGCAGCATGACCGGACGGTGACGGGCGCTGTCCTCGCCAATGTAGCTGGCGTCCAGACGTTCCGGCAGCACGAGATCGACCTGTAGCGTGCCACACTGCCAGTCACGACCGATGGCGTCACGCAGCACGAACTCCAGCTTCGGACCGTAGAACGCGCCTTCGCCGTGGTTGTATTCATACTCCACGCCGGCGATCTCACAGGCCTGCTTGAGTGCGGCTTCGGCCTTGTCCCAGACCTCGTCGGAACCCGAACGCTGCTCCGGACGGTCCGAGAACTTGATGCGGAAATGCTCGAAGCCGAGATCCTTGTAAACCTCCGTCAGCATCTCGACGAACAGCACGGTCTCCTGCGCAATCTGATCTTCGGTGCAGAAGATATGTGCATCGTCCTGCGTGAAGCCGCGCACGCGCATGATGCCGTGCAGCGAACCGGACGGCTCATAACGGTGGCACGCGCCGAACTCGGCCATACGCAGCGGCAGTTCACGGTAGGAGCGCAGGCCATGACGGAAAATCTGCACATGGCACGGGCAGTTCATCGGCTTGAGCGCGAGGGTCTTGTCCTCGTCCTCGACGGTGGCGATGAACATGTGGTGGCGATATTTGTCCCAGTGACCGGACGCCTCCCACAGAGCGCGGTCCACGAGTTGCGGCGTGCGCACTTCCTCATACCCGGCGCGGGTCTGGGCGCGACGCATGTAGTCCTGCAACGCCGTGTAGAGACGCCAGCCCTTGGCGTGCCAGAAGACCTGACCGACGGCTTCTTCCTGAATGTGGAAGAGATCCATCTCCTTGCCGATCCGGCGATGGTCGCGGCGCTCGGCTTCCTCAAGCTGGTGCAGATGCGCTTCCAGCTCTTTTTTGTCGCGCCATGCGGTGCCATAGATACGGGTCAGCATCGGGTTGCGATGATCGCCGCGCCAGTAGGCGCCCGCCACTTTCATCAGCTTGAAGGCGTTGCCGACATCGCCGGTGGTGCGCAGATGCGGGCCACGGCAGAGATCGAGCCACTCGCCCTGACGATAGATCGAGATTTCCTCATCACCCGGCAGATCGCGGATCAGTTCGGCCTTGAAGCGCTCGCCACGGTCCTCGAAGAAACGGATCGCTTCGTCGCGCGGCCATGTCTCACGGGTAAACGGTGCGTTGGCCTTGATGATCTCGTGCATCCGCTGCTCGATGGCCGTGAAATCTTCCGGCTTGAACGGCTCGTTGCGGTAGAAATCGTAATAGAAGCCGTTCTCGATCGACGGGCCGATGGTGACCTGCGTGCCGGGAAACAGTGACTGCACCGCTTCCGCCAGCACATGGGCGGCGTCATGGCGGATCATCTCCAGCGCTTCCGTGTCCTTGCGGGTCACGAAGCGGATGGAGGCGTCCTGTTCGACAGCGCGGTCCATGTCGCGGAGCTGTCCGTCAACTTCGATGGCGAGCGCCGCCTTGGCGAGACCGGGACCGATGGACGCGGCGATCTCCGTGCCCGTCACCGGACCGTCAAACTGGCGAACGGAACCGTCTGGCAGGGTGATGGCAGGCATGGACAGGTGCTCCAGGCATTGAATGAGGCGGACGACCGGGATGGGCGTCCTTATGGGGAAGGCCGACTTTAATGGCGTCAGCCGAGGGCGGAGACAACCCTATCCACGGAAAGAGTTGCCATATCGTGCACCCGGAGCACACGAACCTGCTCGACAGACCGCCCGATGGGCGCGGTGAGACCGGGATCGCTCTTGGCCGAGAATAGCACAAGGCAGCGACAGCCAACGGCGGCGGCGAGGTGCATCGGGCCGGTATCGTTGCCGATGGCGATCGTGGCACCCGCGCATATGCCGCCCAGATCAAGGATGGACGTCTTTCCTGTCAGGTCAACGGCTTCGGGACAGGCTGACTGAATGGCGGCCGCCAGAGGCGTATCCGCCCCGCTGCCGATGACAACCGGCGTCAGACCCGTCGCCGCAAGATGAGCGGCCAGAGCCCCGTAGCGTTCCGCCGCCCATCTTTTTCCCGGACGATGTGGCGCTGCTCCCGGCACGAGGACGGCATAGGGTGCGCTAAGCTGCGCGGTGAACCGGCGGCCCTGTGTGGTGAGCCATCCGAGATCGGCCACTTCCGGCACCTCCGCCATCCCGGCCACCCGGAGCTGGTCGCGCTGACGGGTGCGGGTGTGCATGAGGGTGCGGCTGGGATTGGTGTGGGAAAGAGCTCCACTGCCTCCGATGCCGGACCAGTCAGCCTTTCCAGTCAGGCGACGATATCCGCTGGAGCGGCCGGAGGTCTGGAGGTCATAGATCCGGTCGAAGCCGTTCAACTGCTGTCTGAGCCGTTTCATCCCCCGGAAATCGGTAATCTTCGGGCGCGTATCGATCTCGATCCGGTCGAACCACGGGCTGGCTTCGGCAAGCTCGCGGAACGGCGCTGTCGTCAGCAGGGTGATGGAAGCATCCGGGTGATGGGCGCGGATGGCGGCGAAAGCAGGAAAACTCTGCACGAAATCACCAAGGGCGCTGAGGCGGATGACAAGAATGCGCGTCATGGACGGCAGATTGCCCTGCCCTGCCCTTTCACGCCAGTAGGACATACCTGTGGGGAGCGTATCAGTGAGCGTCCGGAACGGGAGCGGCCGCAGAGGCGTGCAGCGTCACAGTGCTCGGCGGAAGTGCATCCGGGTCAGAGGCGAGAACCGTCAGATCCTGTCGCGCCAGATCGGCCTCGTGGGAATCCGGCTCGAGAGAGATGACCTTTTCCCAGTCGGCGCGCGCGCCTTCCGGGTTGTTCAGACGCTGACGGATGATGCCACGTTCAAGCAGCGAGGTTGTGTCATCAGGCTCAAGCGCCAGAGACTGCTCAATATCGGTTTGCGCCTGCGTTATCGCGTCCGTCTGAACTTCCGCCATCGCTTTCAGCCTGTGTGTCTCCGCCGCAAGGAGCGGATTATCAGCGAGTGGCGTCAGATCCCGGATGACGGTCTGTGGCTGATCCAGCTGAAGGAGCGCCCGGTCTTTCAACAGGCGGAGGGCGATGGATTCCGGCGTCAGGGTCAGTCCGTATCCTGCGGCGTCGGCGGCTTTGCCGGGCATGGCCGTAGCGAACCAGGCGCGGGCGGCGTCGGCGGCGACATTGGCCCGCTCCTCCGTGGAATCATCGTCAGCGCCCGCTTCGTGTCGGGCCGCTTCATGCGCCAGCTGATCGAGCTGCTCCGCCCCGGCGAGAGCGTCTCCGGTCATGACTTCCGCAACCGCCCGGCAATGTCCGATAGCCCGTTCGTTGCCGGCGACCATGTGGCTGGACACGTAATCGTCCACATCAGAGGGATCGTCATCCAGAAGGGCGAGACATTCGGACAGGACAAAAGGAGGTTGCGTAACCGCTGCCGCCGCACGGGCGGCGCTGGCCCCGGTCGCCAGAGAGGCGAGCAGCATGAGGGTCGTTGCTGTCGGGCAGCCTGAGAACTGGACAGATTTCCGCTGTCCTGCTGCCTTGTGTGATGAAAGCAGAGGTTCGGAAACCAGAGACGGAGAAGAGGCCGGACCAGTCATGGGAGCCATTGAGGGCAGGGATGACGTTGTGGTCAAGGCCGAACGAAAAAAGAGACAACAAGGTGCGGGATCGGCTGGTCCGTGCTATCCGCGAAAATTATGAATGCGTTAACTCGTAGGCCAGTCATTCTTCAGGTTCTGCCTGCCCTTGATGCGGGCGGGGTGGAACGTGGCACCGTTGAAATGGTGCAGGCCATCGCAAAGGCTGGTGGAATGCCGCTTGTCGCCAGCGCGGAAGGGCGGCTGGCCCCGATGATCGCATACTATGGCGGTCGCCATATCCCGCTGGAACTGGGCAGGAAGTCGCCCTTCGCCATTCTGCGGAATGCGCGGAAACTCAGGGCGATTATCAGAAAGGAAAAGGTCAGTCTGGTCCACGCCCGTTCGCGCGCTCCTGCGTGGGCCGCGAAGCTGGCCTGCCGGTCTCGCGGGGTTCCTTTCATCACCACGTGGCACGGGGTGCATAATGCGAACTTCCGGGGGAAAAAGGCCTATAACGCCGTACTGGCCGCAGGCGACCGTGTCATTGCCATCAGCCAGTTCATCGCAGACCGGCTGAGACGGGAATACGCGGTCGGGGAGGATCGTCTTCGCACCATCCCGCGGGGCGCGGATATGGTGCAGTTCGATCCTGAAAACGTGCGTGGCGATCGGGTCAGCGCTGTTCTGAATTCATGGAACATCGAGGATGATGGCGCCGCGATCATCCTCATGCCAGCCCGGCTGACGGAATGGAAAGGGCAGGGGCTGCTGCTGGAAGCGCTTGCCATCATGATACGGGAGAGGAGAACGACGCGCCCGTGGGTCTGTGTGTTCGCGGGAGAAACGCCGGAGAAATCGACCTTTCCGGCCCAGCTCAAATCGCGTGTTGTCGAACTCGGTCTGACCCCGCATGTGCGTTTTGGCGGCCATTGCTCAGACATGCCCGCAGCCCTCGCTTTGTCCGAGATGGTGGTCGTGCCGTCCCTACGGCCGGAACCGTTCGGGCGCGTCGTGGTCGAGGCGCAGGCGATGGCGCGTCCGGTCATTGTCGCGGCGCACGGAGCCGCGGTGGAGACAGTCCAGCATGGTGAAACCGGTCTGCTGTTTCCGCCTGGAGATGCGAGGGTTCTTGCGGAAATGATCGCCGCCACTCTGGAAGCGACGGATGAAGAGCGTATGGCTTTGGGTCATGCGGCCCGGCTCAATGTGCTGGAGCACTATACGACCCGGTCCATGCAGCAGGCGACGCTGGCGGTTTACGATGAAATGCTGGGGGAGGGCCTGGCTGGTCGTTTTGCGGAGCACGATGCCGGAAAGTAGCGGATTTCGGGGTTTTGCCCTGTGCCCAAAAAGGGACGCGGTCCCTTTGATCCCGGTTTGTCAGGAAATATAAAAAGCTTCGGGAACATCTTTTCAGAAAAACACGCTCAACAAAAATTTCACTGTTTACGATCCAAAAGGCTTCCCAGAGGACCAGCATGACCAGAGACCCCAGGCTGATCCAGTCTGTCGAACGGGCCACCGCCATACTGGAGATCATCGCGCAGCAGGGCGGTGCTGCTCCACTCAGACAGATCGCTGTTCTGGCCGGTATCCGCAAAACGACCGCGCACAATATTCTGCAAACGCTGAACAGCCTTGGCTATGTCCGGCGGCGTTCCGGGGATATGCGGTATTATCTTGGCGGCCGCATCCTGAATCTGGCGCGTATCGCGGGAAATGACAGTGCTACACGCGAGAAATTAAGACCTGTTCTGGAAACCATCGCACACAAAACCGATCAGACCGTCTGGCTTGCCGTGCCGAGCGGAGACGAGGCGGCGTATCTCGACATCGTGGATTTCAGAAACCCGGAGAGGGCTTCCGTGCACGCACCTTTCAGGGAGAAGCTGGAAGGTTCCGCAGTGGGGCTGGTCTTTCTGGCGTTTATTCCCGGCATGGCCAGACGTCTGGCCCGCTCTCTCAGCGACGCATCCATCTCATCCGCCACGGAGGCGATCGAAGCCGTGCGCGCCAGAGGTTACGCGCTTGATCTCGAAAATTATCATTCCGGCGTACACGGCGTCGCCATCCCCTGGCGGGAAAATGGCGAGGTTCTGGCCAGCCTGTGTGTCACCGGTCCCGCAGCCGAACT
Source organism: Drosophila azteca (assembly GCA_005876895.1). Taxonomy (NCBI): domain Eukaryota; kingdom Metazoa; phylum Arthropoda; class Insecta; order Diptera; family Drosophilidae; genus Drosophila; species Drosophila azteca. The sequence continues at coordinate 90,628 of VCKU01000070.1, forward strand.
GCCGCAGCAGAAGCTGGTGCAGATGGCGTGGATGATGATGAAGCTCCAGACGGATTCCGTTCAACCATAGTGAATAAATCTCCATTTCACGGTCGGCCGTATTCCATTGTGTGCCAACTGCCTTAGCGTGCGGGTTTTTCTGCACGATTGAGGTTGTCTGATGAAACTCTCTGTTGCTTCCGCCATGATCGAGGCTGCGCTTGCCGAGGCTGAAAAGCGGAAGGTGGCTGTCTGCATCACGGTTGTGGACGCAGCCGCATGGCCTGTGGCCTTTGCCCGCATGGACGGCGCACCTCTCGGGGTGATCGATGTCAGCATCAAGAAGGCGAAAACCGCCGTTCTGTTCCATATGGACAGCGAGACGTTCGCCAAGGTCGCTCATCCCAATGGGGAAGCCTATTCACTGGAAAACACGAACGGCGGCCTCACCAGCTTCGGCGGCGGTCTGCTCCTGAAAACAGCGGATGGCGTCATCGCCGGAGCCATTGGCGTTTCGGGAGCCAGCACCGAAGATGACATCGCCATTGGCCGTATCGCCGCCCGTGTGCTTACACCTGCCTGATCACAAGCGTCCTGTTTTCCTGACAGGCTTATACCCGGATCTTTCATGACGACAGATACTGCACCAGCGACTGCACCGACCGAGTTCGCCCCCGTGCCGGTCCCGCCACCACATGGTCGCGCCGCTGCTTTCCTTGTTCTGACTTTCGGCACATTCGTGGTCGGCACCGGCGAGTTCGCCATCATGGGCATGCTGCCCGAATTTGCGGCCTCGCTCAATCTTTCGACCGCCGACGCGGGTTACGCCATTACGGCCTATGCCCTTGGCGTGGTGATCGGCGCGCCGCTGATCACCATTCTGGGCGCGCGACTGTCCCGGCGTGAACTGCTGCTGCTGCTTTATGTGCTGTTCTGTGGGGGCAATCTGCTCAGCATCGTCATGCCGACCGCAGGGCTGATCGAGATCGGACGATTCATCACCGGCCTCCCACATGGCGCGCTGTTCGGCATCTCTGCACTTGTTGCGGCGTCGATGGTCGATCATTCCCGCCGGGGCTGGGCGGTGGGGCGGGTTCTGTCCGGCATCGCCATCGCCACACTGGTCGGCGCACCCTTCTCCACCTTCGCGGCCGATCATTTCGGCTGGCGTGTGTCCTACCTGATCATCGGCCTGTGCGGTCTGATCACCTTCGCGGGCGTCTGGCGCTACATCCCTGCGGACAAGCCCAACCGGCAGAACTCTCCGCTGAAGGAAGTGACTGCGCTGTTCAACGCGCAGGTTCTGCTGACACTGCTGACTGCCGCCATTGGCTTTGGTGGCATGTTCACCATCTATACCTATCTCACCAGTGTTCTTCAGAATGTGACCCATGTGCCTGAATGGGAAATCATGACGTTCATGATCGTCTGGGGCGCGGGAATGCTGGCGGGTGCGAATGTCGGGGCCTGGCTGGTTGACCGCAATCTCTCGCTGGCCGCCATTCTGGCGCTCTCGGGAAGTGCGATCGGTATGCTGGTGTTTCCGTTCGTGCTGCACAATCCGGCATTGCTTATGATCGATGTGTTCCTGATCCCGACTTTTGTGAACGCTCTCGGTCCGGCCCTTCAGACCCGGCTCATGGACTTTGCAGGAGACGCCCAGACACTCGCCGCCTCCCTCAATCACTCGGCGTTCAATGTCGCCAACGCGATGGGGGCTTCGCTGGGGAGCGCCCTGCTGGCGGCTCAGTACAGCTACGGCTCTCTGGGCATCGGGGCGGCTCTGCTCTCTGTCGGAGGTCTGGTGGTTTACCTTCTGGCGCTTGCCCTGCTGAAACGCTCTCTGGTTCCTGCCTGATAGATGTTTGTAATTTACCTGTTTTACTCGGGAGCAACGGCTTCCGGGTTTTTATGAGAGCAGATCTCAAGCATCGCCTGTCGTGGTGAAAAAACTGCTCCTGTCAGGGTAGGGATTTCGGTCTCTCGATTTGCTCATCAGCCTGTGTCTGTAGAGCATCGTCTATGAACCTTTCCGGCCCTTATCCCCGGATACGACAAAAATCTGCTTTTGCTGCCAGCCTTTTCGGAACTGGAATAGAGGATAACGGCTTGATGGGCGCTTTCTGAGGTGTACCGTCAGTTAATCCGAACGACAGCCAAGACGGGTTGAATGTTGCGTGTTGAGCATTGCTATGCGGGTGAACACTTCAGTCTGGCACACAATCGTCTGATTTTAATGCAGAGAAAGGCCGGTTTTCTCTTGGAGGGATGACTGCTGTTATCTGCCTGTTCCAGAAGGCGATACGGACGGGCGGCGCAGCGTCATATCCCTGCCAGCGATTAAAGGCTTCTGGATCGACTTTATCTGTCGGGTGGCTGCAATCGTGACTTGTTGTTTCGAGTTTGTAATTTAATGAGGACTGTACATTACAAATTCGAAAAATTCCTTCGACGTCAACGTGTTTGCGCTTTGAGATTACGACGGATTACCAAATTCTTAACGTGACCTTTCAAAAGCCACAATATAAAAGGAAAAATTACCAACAGGAGCATGTCACCCGGACGTGACAGCAACGAAATCCATGCCGGGAAACCTCTGGTCAGCCCGTCTGGCGGACGATCATAAAATTATAAGGGAATGGAATGGCCACAGTAATCTGGACTGGCGCAGCAGGCAACGACTGGACCGTTTCGGACAACTGGCAGGGTAACAGCTGGAATGGGGACAATGTCCCGCAGAGTTATGACTCTGTGGTGTTCAACGCAGGTGCGGATGTCGTTCTGTCGCAGAATGAGTCTGTCGGCGGCATTACTGTGAACGGGGCTGTAACCTTTTCGTCGAATGCGCAGTTTCTCGACAACGGCAACTACAGCCTTTCCCTTTCACAAGGCTCTGTGCTGACCCTGAACGATATCACCCTGACGACGAAGGAAATGGCTGGTGATTCAGCCAACGCCACGATCGTTCTAAAGGAAGCCGGCCTGACCGTTCAGTATGGAAATACGCTGAAGGGAACCGTTGTCTTCAACGATGTAAGTAATCCTGACGGCAGCGTCAGCGGCTCAACTCTTAACGTCGTCTATTATGACAGCGGCAATACATCCAATGCTGTCATAAAGAATTTCAGCAATTATGATAAAATCATTATCTCCGGAAATGAGCCGGACAATGTCCATCTCGTTCTGAACAGTGATGGTGTCACCTACAGTTTGCAGGGTACCCTCTGGGGTGCGACGCAGACGCTTTTCAGTAATATTGCACTGGCGCCGGGCGTAGCGCCGGCCGACTTCACCTATACGCAAAACAGCGATGGCACCTACACATTTGCCTGCTTTCTTGCGGATTCCATGATCCTTACACCGCGGGGAGAAGTGCCGGTTCAGGATATCCTGATCGGTGATGATGTTGTGAGCATGGTCAACGGTCTTCCTGAAATCAGGAAGGTCGTCTGGACTGGCGTCACGCATGTTTCCGTACGCGCCGATCTCCCGGATGATGAGGCAGGCTATCCGGTGCGTATCCTGAAAGGGGCTTTCAGCCAGAATGTGCCCTGGAAAGACATGCTGATTACATCAGAACATTGTCTTTATCTTGAAGGCTGTTTCATCCCGGCTCGCCTTCTCGTCAATGGGCGTTCCATCTTCTACGACAGGACAATCACGTCCTACGATTACTATCACGTGGAAACAGAGCGGCATTCGATCCTTTCCGCCGATGGTGTTCTGACGGAAAGTTACCTCGATACCGGCAACCGTTCTTCTTTCCGACAGTCAGGCACCGTGGCTGCGTTGCCTCTGTCACGTTCCCTGTCATGGGAAAATGACGCCGCTGCTCCTCTGGAAGTCAGCCCTTCCTTTGCCGCGCCCCTGTTTCATCAGATTGAAACGCGCGCCATTCGTAATGGACTGGACAATCGCGCGCCTCGTGCGGACACAACCACTGATCCACGACTGCGTCTGATGACCGATGGCGGGACGTTCATTCTTCCAGAGCGACAGACAGGGCAGTTTGCGTTTTTCACCATTCCTGCAGGTGTAAAATCCGTCCGTCTTCTTTCCCGCTCAAGCCGTCCGCATGATGCTGTTGGAGCTTATATCGATGACCGACGCTCCCTCGGGGTGCTCGTCGGACGAATTGTGATGTCGCAGGGCAAAAGAAACCATGCGCTGACACGTCATCACCAGGGCGCACCTCTCGATGGCTGGTTTCCGTCTGAATCCTCCGGCGCACGCTGGACTTCAGGAAACGCCGCCATCCTGCTCGAAGGCATTGAATCAACCCATGAGAGACTTCTTGCTGTCGAAATCCTGTCGGCAGGGCCTTACGTTATTGAAAGCGCGCCTGTTCCTTCGGAGAAACTGACGGCCTGATACGGCGAAGAGTGTCTGGCCCCGCTTCATCCGCAATCAGACTGGAGAGGCTGAATTCCGACACAACGGGAAATGCGGAACACACTCGGCTGTTTTTATCGTGAAGATGCGCCCTGATCCTTTCTGGATCAGGGTGTTTTCGACTCAGCCGTCCGCTCGGCGAACCACGGCGTCATCCGACGGATAGCCTCCCTGATCCGGTCCGTTGACACGGCGAAACTGAAGCGGATGAAATGCTTCCCATCCACCGGATCGAAATCGATCCCTGGCGCTGTCGCCACGCCGGTGTCTTCCAGCAGGCGGGTGCAGAACGCGAGACTGTCATCCGTCAGATGACCGATATCGGCATAGATGTAGAAAGCGCCGTCGGGTGGCGCGATATGCCGCAGTCCCCAGACGGGCAACGCCGCAAGCAACAGATCCCGATTGCACCGATAGGTTTCCAGATGGCCGTCAAGTTCGTCACGACACTCGAACGCCGCCAGAGCCGCATGCTGACTCAGTGAGGATGGTGTGAGAAACATGTTGCCCATCCGCGCCTTTACGGCGTCGATCCGCTCTTCAGGCGCGACAAGCCAGCCGAGCCGCCAGGGCGCCATGCTGAAATATTTGGAAAAGCTGTTCACCACCAGCGCATTATCATCATATTCGAGAACGCTGTGCGTAGGCTTTCCAAAACTCAGGCCGTGATAGATTTCATCGGAGACGATGCGGATGCCCCGCGCACGGCAGACCTCCACGATCGCGGAAAGCTCTTCCCCTGAGAGAATGGTGCCGGTCGGATTGGCGGGACTTGCAATAATCAAACCGTCCGGCGCTGGAGACAGGGCGGCGACAGCCTCTGCGGTCAGTTGGAAGCGCACCGACTCACCGCAGGGAATCTCGACGGCTTCCATGTGAAGCGCGCGGAGCGTGTTGCGATAGGCCACATAACCGGGTCTAGCCAGCGCGACCCGCATGCCCGGCACGAAACAGCCTGTCAGGGCCAGCACGAGCGCAACCGACGCTCCCGCAGTCAGAGTGATCCGGTCCGGGGTCAGCGTCACGCCGTAGCTTTCTGCGTAATGCCGGGCAATCCGTTCCTTGAGCGGTTCACTCTCCCAGTAGCCCATCGGATCGGTATCCAGCACATGATGCGCCCGGGCCACCGCCGCTTTTGGCGCGCTGGTCGAGGGCTGCCCGAATTCCATGTGAATGATGCTTCGACCGTCCGCTGCCAGACGGTGCGCCAGAGTGCTGAGCGTCACGGTGTGAAACGGATCAATCTCGGGAACAGTCATCAGCAGGTCCAACAGGTTGCGGAAGAACGTCCATCCTGCCCCAAACTCTCTGTCCCGGCCATGTCTTACAGGAATTGATGAGTATTTCCTGATGCAATCCTGTATAGCATTGTGCATATTATGCGGGCGAACCCGCTCTCACCACGCAGATCAGAGACCGACCGTGCCGAACGCAGACAGCTCCCGCCGCAGCCTCCCGGACGTTTTCGCAACCGTCCACGTTCCCGGTCCCGGTGCTTCCGCGTTGAAACGGTTTCTCGCTTTTGCCGGTCCCGGCTACCTTATCTCGGTCGGCTACATGGACCCCGGCAACTGGGCGACAGACCTGCAGGGCGGTGCGCAGTTCGGCTATGCGCTGCTCAGTGTCATCCTGCTCTCCAACCTGATGGCGATCCTGCTTCAGGCTCTGTCGGCGCGACTTGGCATCGCTACGGGGTTGGATCTTGCACAGGCCTGCCGGGAGCGGTTTCCGCGCGGGATCAACCTGCTGCTGTGGATCGCCTGTGAACTGGCCATCATCGCCTGTGATCTGGCGGAAGTGATCGGCACGGCCATCGCCCTGCAACTTCTGTTCGGCTTTTCCCTGCTGACCGGTTCCCTGCTCTCGGCGCTGGATGCGTTCATCGTGCTGCTGCTGATGGGGCGAGGGTTCCGCTATCTGGAAGCCTTCATTATCGGACTGCTGTGCATCATCGCCGGATGCTTCGCCGCGCAACTGGTCATGGCCCGCCCTCCGATGGGAGGCATCCTGCACGGCTTCATCCCCACAACCAGCATTCTGACCAACCATGCGATGCTCTACATCGCCATCGGCATCGTCGGTGCGACGGTCATGCCGCACAACCTCTATCTGCATTCCTCCATCGTGCAGACCCGCGCCTATGAGCGGACGCCAGATGGAAAACGCGAAGCCATCCGCTTCGCCACGCTCGACAGCACCATCGCCCTGTCACTGGCGCTGTTCATCAACGCCGCCATTCTGATCGTGGCTGCGGCCGCCTTTCATGAAACTGGCCATAGCGACGTGGCGGAGATCAGCGTGGCCTACCATCTGCTCTCTCCCGTGCTCGGCGCGGCGCTGGCCTCGACCCTGTTCGCCGTGGCCCTGCTGGCAGCGGGGATGAACTCGACCATCACCGGCACGCTGGCCGGGCAGATCGTGATGGAAGGGTTCCTGCATCTGCGTCTGCCCGACTGGGCGCGGCGGCTGGTGACACGCGCCCTCGCCATTGTGCCGGTCGTGATCGCCTCCGTGTGGTTCGGCGACAAAAGCGTGGATAACCTGCTACTCCTGAGTCAGGTGATCCTGTCCATGCAGCTTCCCTTCGCCGTGGCGCCGCTGGTCTGGTTCGTCACGCGGCGCGACATGATGGGACCGTTCATCATCTCCCGGCCTGTCGCGTGGCTGGCATGGCTGGTGTCGGGCATTATTCTCGCGCTGAACTTCAAGCTGCTTTACGACACGTTGCTGGGATGAGTTATTGGCGTAAGAAACTGCCCACAAAACGGGTTATACTTTCGCTGTACTGTTTCTCCGCATGACCTCTGCACAGTGCGAGAGACTGTTTCCCGGTCATTTCGACACACCAGGTTTGACTTACACACACAAGCGCAGTCATCATACGCAATGAAACCGGACGCCCGCTCCCCACAGGCAGCGGGCCGTTTCTGTTTCAGCCCTTTCAATCCCCAAGCTGGACACACGGCTCTCATGATTTCCGCCCTGATGCCTACCTACAACCGCGCCGACCTCGCCTTTGAGCGGGGAGAGGGCGCCTGGCTGTACACGACGGACGGGCGACGATTTCTTGATTTCGCGGCAGGTATCGCCACCTGCTCCGTGGGGCATGCCAATCCGCAACTGGTGAAAGCCATTACCGAACAGGCCGCGAAGGTCATGCACGTTTCCAACCTGTTCCGGGTGCCGCAGGCCGAGCGCCTCGCCGCCCGGCTGGTGGAGGCGACGTTCGCGGACAGCGTGTTCTTCTGTAATTCCGGCGCGGAAGCGAATGAAGGGATGGTGAAGGCCATCCGTCGTGCGCAGGCGAAGAGTGGCCATCCCGAGCGGACCCGCATCCTGTGCTTCGAAGGCGCATTCCATGGCCGCACGCTGGGCATGCTGTCCGCCACGGGCAACCCGACCTATCTCGACGGGTTCGGTGAACGTGCGCCGGGTTTCGACCATGTGCCGCTCAACAACATGAACGCGGTCCGTGACGCCGTGACGCCGGAAACCGCTGGTGTGATGCTGGAACCCATTCAGGGCGAAAGCGGCATCAAGGCGGCGGACAGGCGATTCCTGCAGGAACTTCGCGCCATGTGCGACGAGTTCGGCCTGTTCCTCGGTTTTGACGAAGTACAGACCGGCGTGGGCCGCACCGGCCGACTGTTCGCCCATGAGTGGTCGGGTGTGAATCCCGATGTCATGTCGGCGGCCAAGGGACTGGGCGGCGGGTTCCCCATCGGTGCGATCCTGGCCCGCGAAGCGGTGGCGAAACATCTGACGCCGGGCACGCACGGCACCACGTTTGGCGGCAATCCGCTGGCCTGCGCCGCAGCGAACGCGGTTCTGGATATTCTGCTGGCTCCCGGCTTTCTGGAGCAGGTACGGGAGCGCGCCGCGTTTCTCGACACGAAGCTGGATGCGCTGATCAAAGATTTTCCCGACATTTTCTCGGAGCGTCGGGGGCTGGGGCTGATGATCGGTCTCCGCTGTGTTCCCAAAGTGTCCGATGTGCTTGCCGCCGCTCAGGCAGCCGGACTTCTCGCCGTCTCCGCCGGAGACAATGTTCTGCGGCTCGTGCCGCCTCTCATCATCTCGGAACAGGATTGTCTTGCGGCCGTAAAGTGTCTCCGTCAGGCAGCCGAAACCGTCCGGGCCGCTATTCTGGAGACGACTTCGTGACGACCTCTGCCAAGACCCCTTCCCCGGCGCATCAGCCTGCCGGGAAGGAGATCCGCCACTTTCTTGATCTGCGCGATCTGGACAAGACCACGCTCAGACAGATCATCGACGTCGCGGCTGGCATGAAGCGGATGCAGCATGGCAGAAGCCGTCCGCTGCACCCGGCGAAGCCGCTGGAGGGCCGGGCGCTTGGCATCCTGTTGTCCAAGCCTTCCACCCGGACCCGTGTTTCCTTTGAAGTCGGCGCCCGTCAGCTGGGCGGCGACGCCGTCGTGCTGTCCGCAGGCGACACACAGTTGGGCCGTGGAGAGTCCGTGCAGGATACGGCGCGGGTTCTCTCGCGCTTTCTGGACGCCATCGTTCTGCGCACGGGCCGTACCGCCGCCCTGCATGAGCTTGCCCGCTGGAGTTCCGTCCCGGTCATCAACGGTCTGACGCCGGATTCTCACCCGGTCCAGATCCTCGCGGACATCATGACGTTCGAGGAGCACAGGGGACCGATCGCGGGCCGTACTCTGGCGTGGGTCGGTGATGGCAACAATGTCGCCGCTTCTCTGATCGAAGCCGCGGCCCAGTTCGACTTCACCCTTCGCGTCGCCACGCCGAAGCAGCTGACGCCAAAACCGGAGGTCGTCGCCTGGGCGCGTCAGCAGGGCGCGAAGCTGGTTCTCACCAATGACCCACAGGAAGCCGTGGACGGCGCGGACTGCATTCTGACCGACACATGGGTCAGCATGTCCGATGAAGCCGCCGCCGAGCGCATCACGCTTCTGGAGCCTTACCGGGTGGACAGGGCGCTCATGCAGCGTGCGGCCAGGGACGCCCTGTTCATGCACTGTCTCCCGGCCCATATCGGAGAGGAAGTGACCGAGGACGTGTTCGAAAGTCCGGCTTCGGTGGTGTTCGATGAAGCTGAAAACCGGCTTCATGCCCAGAAGGGCCTGCTTGTCTGGGCACTGGGTGGCGAGGACTGGACACGGTTTGGGGAGGAAGCGAAATGAGCGACGACAAAGCCGAAAATATCGTTGGAACAGGCCCTGAGGACGGTCCGCTTCAGATTTCCGCTACGGAAGATGGTCCGGCTGCTCCGGGCTGGCTGGAGCCGGAAGTGGACAAGGCGTTCGCCACGCTCGGCCTGCCTGCGGACAGGCTCCGTTCCTTTCGGGATTCCTATATCGACTGCCTTGCCTCGGCGCCCCGCAGTCAGGATCTCGATGTCGCCCATGACGCCTGTCGGCAGGGACTTCTCACCGCCCTGAAGTCGGCTTTCCCACTGGATGATGAAAAGCAGCAGGCGTTCCGACAGACACTTGAGGCTCTGGAAGCCCGGCTTACGGCTGACCTGTAAATCCGGTCATGGCGTGACCATATAGGGTTTTCTTCGGTGGCCGACAGGCTCGCGAAGAAGGACCGAAAAAGGAGAGGCATGTTGGAAACCCCTGCGTTTCTTGATCGCGATCGACCGGATGTGCCGGATATCGTTGTCCCCGGGGGGGTGACGCCTTTCCATCTGGCCGGTCGGCCGGTGCGCGGGCGTCTGATCCGCCCCGGAAAGCTGGCTGACGCCATTCTCACGCGGCATAACCATGCGCCCGCCATCTCCGCTCTGGGCGGAAAAGCGCTCGCGCTTGTCGCCGGACTGGCCAGCGCCCTGAAATTTCAGGGCTCCTTCTCGTTGCAGATCAAGGGTGACGGCCCGGTCAGTCTTCTGCTGGCGGACTGCACCGATACTGGCGGCCTGCGCTTCTATGCCCGGCAGGATCAGGGACAGCTCGACGCGCTGCTCGCCTCCGGCAAACAGGTCACTGACCGTGACCTGACCGGAAATGGTTACCTCGCCCTCACGGTCGATCAGGGACCGGAGATGGACCGGCATCAGGGGATCGTTGAAATCACCGGTGACAGCCTCGCCGAGATGGCGATGCATTATTTCCAGACCAGTGAGCAGCACGCCTGCTGGACCATGCTGGCGGCGAAGCATACGGATGCGGGTTGGCGATCTGGCGGCCTTATTCTTGAGCGGATCGCTGGCGGCGGTGGTTCGGAGGCCGATACTGACCTCTCCGATGGCCTCGATGAGCAGGGCGAGGATGCGTGGAACACGGCTCTTGCACTTGCCGGGACGCTGACGGACGCCGAGTTGCTGGACGATGCGCTTCCTGCTGAAGAGTTGCTGTATCGTCTGTTCCATGAAGAGGATCTGGTGGTAGGACAGTCCCGGGCGCTTGCGTACGGATGTCGCTGTTCGAAAGCGAAACTGTCCGATGTTCTCTCGCGTTTCTCCGATGATGATCTCGACCATATGGTCGAGGACGGTGTCATCAGGATGACGTGCGAGTTCTGCAACCATGACTTCTGTTTCGGCCGCAATGAGGTCGGGGCGTTATCCGTTGCGGATTGACGTCTTTCCGATGGGCGAAAAACAGAAATGTCGCTAAAGTATTCAGCCAGACACTGAGGCAGCAGAGACAATATGCCCGAGGCATCGCAGGACAAAGTCGCTCCGGCAAAAGACGGAAGCATTGTCATTACTTTTCAGGGGCAGGCGCATACGCTGACTGTCAATCATCGTCCTCTCGTGAAGTTCTATCCCGGCTGGGCCCCGTTTGCCCTGCATGTCAGCCTGTTGCCTCTGCCGGTTCTGCGTCTGCGCCACGAGAAGGGAACGGAGGCGCTCTGGTTTCTTGATCCGTCCTTCAACTATCGCACCAGTCGTTTTGCGGCCCTCACACCCGAAGAACAGAACGCCATCGTCGATGCCCTCGCGCCCTATTTCAAGGCGCTGATCTCCTCGGCTCTGGAGGCGCTTCGCCCTTCAACGCTTCAGCTTACGGAGAAGGTGCGCAATCTGGGGCGTGTTCTGTGTGAAGAGATTCTGTCCGCCTGGCTGGAGCGTTTTCCGCCGCCGGGCCGCTTCACTCCCCAGATGCTGCCGCAGGACGGTCTTTCATTCAGGGCCGAAAGCCCGCCACTGAAGGCGACTGCTTTCCTGCAATTACTGTCTGTCGCACATGGGCTGACGTCAAAGACGTCTCCTGTCATCCTGTCTCCTTATGGCGGCGCCATTCTGCGTGGTTTTCCGCTGCTGCGTCTGCCTGATATGGAACTCACCCGGTTTGCTGACCCGGCCGCCAATATCGTGCTGTATATCGGCACTCTGAAACCGTCCGCAGAGACTGAGATCGCCGTAATCTACTGCCCCCAGCAGGACATCATCCTGATGGAGAGGGATACGGATCTCGCCCGGCTCATTCCGGTGCGGCTGCTGTCGCTCTTTATCGGCAATCCGGACTCTGTCGAACTGGCTCCAAGGGAACTGACCGTGGACTTCGGTAAAGCCGGACTTTCCGGAGCCTTTGCGTTGGGCGCGGCGTCTTCGCTGCCGACATCCGTTCCCACCCTGCCCGGCAACTGGCCCAATCGACAAAACAGAACCTGATCAGCCGGATTTCCAAATACTTTCCGTTTATCCCAATCTGGCAGATAGTGCTCTTCAAAGAAACGCATGTCCGGTCAGGGTATCGTCTGGTCGGTAGTTCAAAATGGAGAATGGTGGGATGTCTCATATCCGCAAATGGCTCACTGTTACGCCCCGTTTCAGCCGTCAGGCCATGCGCCGGACAACGATGTTCAGTGCGCTTGCCGCGATCACCCTGATCGCGGGCTGCTCATCATCAGACAATGCGATGACTGCCTTTCCCCCGTATCAGTATGGTTATCTCAACCAGATCCATCTGAACGTCGCCAGTTTGCAGGTGGCCGATCATGGTGCGCCGGGTTCGGTTCCGGGTGATGAGTCGGCGAATGCGCCCATTCCGCCAGATCAGGCCCTGACCCAGATGGCCCAGCAGAGGCTTGTAGCCGCCGGTCAGTCTGGCTCCGCCATTTTCACGATTGACGGTGCCTCGATTGTTCATGAGCCGGGGGGCACTCTTTCCGGGAAGATGGACACACATCTCGACATACAGTCCTCCACGGGCCAGCAGGTGGGAGAAGTGGAGGCGCATGTCACCCGCACCATGAAGCCTGATCTGAGCAAGGGTGATGCCGACAGTCGCGCCAATCTCTACGAGATCACGCGCCAGATGATGCAGGACATGAATGTCGAGCTGGAATTCCAGATCAGGAATAAGCTGAAGGACTGGCTGGTCGATGCGGGCGGCATGCCCACGGCAGCGGCAATCCAGACGGAATCCCTTGGCGGAAGCACAGCAACGTCGGCGTCCTCTGCCGATACCGGCAGCGGCGTGACGACGACTTCCGCGGCACCCGCGTCGTCTGCTGCTCCGGCCTCTCCTGCGGTTAAGGAAGCGGTCCCGGCCTCTGCGTCCTCTCAGTCGACTTCTGTTGAGTCTTCAGAGCCGAATGCCATTTTCCCTGGCGGCGTGGCGGATGACGCGACGGAGGCCACCAGCACGACCACAAAGGCGCGCTCTCCTGCCGCAGGCTATCTGAAAGCGCCCGCAAGCGTCACAAATCCCTGATTGCTGTTCCTGAAAGAGCCATCCTGTGAGGTGGCTCTTTCAATAGCCCCTGTGGTCTCCTTTGTGGCCCGATTTCAGAAGCTTTTTGAAAAAAGCTTCACCAAAAACTTTCGATGATTTTCAGAAAGCTCGATAGGTGGCCTTCTGAAATAATTCCTGATTATTTCAGGATGTATTATGGAACAGTTGTGCTGGAGCGGCTTCTTTTGTGGAAGACGGTTGAGCACGTAGCTCAGTTTCCACCTGCCGTGACGTTCTCATAACTCGACCAGTGAAGCGCCAGTTCCCGCACAACCGTGCTGCCAACCAGCCATGCCGCATCAAGAGAAGGGATGAAACCTGAAAAGCCGGTTTCATCAGCTTCTTCTTTCAGAAGAGCAGCCGCGCTCTCACCTGTCGGCGGCATGTCGTAATTGCTTGCCGCCCGCAGGATCAGCACGCGATTGATATCCACCCGTCCGGCTTTCGCCTGTGCGGAGAGAGCCTGCATCAGGCCGATATCTTCTTCCGCCGTGGTTGCGAACGTCCCCTGATTGTCGGTCCAGTATCTGACCCAGCGCTCCGCCCAGCCGTTCATCTTCGCGCCGACCCAGAAGGTTTCGGAAGAAAGCGTATCGCCTACCATGACCTGTGGCGGTTTCTGTGCGGCGGGGTAGTCCTTGTAGCGCGCACGGCTGGCCTGAAGGGAGGGCGCATCCGGGATGGTGACCGTGTGCGTCAGGGTATAGGCCCAGTTCACAAGGTGGGGATTGAGCGTATAGCCCATGTCGCCCCACTGTGAATGCAGCGCGGGCACCGGATGTAATGTCGGGCTGGCTCCCTGCACTGGTACAAAACCATCCGGCCAGTCAGAGGGAATTTCCCGCGCGTCGATCATATGGGCCAACCCGCCATTGATGACACGTGGCGCCCAGACCGCCGAACCGACAGACCCGAAATTCGGATTGATCCCGCCGATCCCGGCAAGCAGGAAATAGGCTTTTCGCAGATCAAAGCGCGGGTCAAGCACCAGGCCCGTCATGGCCGAGGCCATGTGCGATGGTCCCTCTCCCGTCACAATGCCCAGAACGTGCAGGTCAGGATTATAACGCAGGACTTCATGATAGCTGCCCCGGGCCGGCAGCTCTTCGCTGAGTGGAAGTTTCTCCACCCAGTGCTGGAACTCTCCGGGCATGTCGCCTGTATCATTGCCGAGTTCGAATGTCGTCACAACCACGACCCGCACTGGTATTTTCGCAAGACTGGCAGCCTGGGCCTGAGACAGAACACCCCACACGGCAAGCGGGAGGCAGGCAAGGGAGGCAGGGAGGCGCATCAGGAAGTCCTTCAGGAAAAAGCCGGTTCAGTTCTTGAGTGGCTGGCCGGTCGCCACCTGATGCTCAAACTGGCTGAACTGATTTTCGAGATCCCATTGCAGTCGGGCTTTCTGGCTGTGTGCGAGCAGTTCCCTGCATAGGCCCTCCGGTTCCGCCTCTCTTGCGTCGACATCCGCACAGGCAGCCGCACGATGAAAAGGCTTTGTGCCGTCCCACAGGCTTTCTCCCGCGACAAATCCGTGCTCCAGCCCCATACGGGATAGATCCTTCAGATCAGTGTAGGACAGGGCGTAGGTTTTCGCGGCCCGAAGATATTCGTCGGTCAGGGTGATGCGTGAAACGCCTTCGTCATCGGTGGACAGCGCGACCGGCACACCGTGTTCGCGGTAGGTCACGAACGGATGGGCGTTATCCTTGATGTCGAGGATCTGTTCATTGCTGCTCAGATTGATCTCGACGAGGATATTCCGCTTCGCCATTTCCGCGAGCAGGCCGTAAGGATCACGCTCCTGCATGATGTCCACGCCATGCCCGATCCGCGATGCCCCGGCAATTTCGACTGCCTGCCGGATATGATTGTCCAGCCCTCCCGGAGCGACCAGACCCGGAGACAGCTCGCCAGCATGCAGGGAGAGTTTCACCTTCGGCCAGCGCTCTGAAAGCGTGTGGAACATCTGCATATGCAGTGTGTAATCCTGCATGGCGATCGGATTGTCTTCCGGTCCGACAATATTGATGCCGACAAAGCGGCTGTCGGCGGTGGCCAGCGTGTAGCCGAAAGCGATCTGGGCCAGCACCATGCCGGGCGGCATCGTTCTGATCGTCTGGTAGAGATACCGGACCGCCACATGACAGCCGGGGGCGGCCTCACTGGTCCCGCACTTCATGGTCGCGCGCGCCTTGCGCTCCATGGAGTCCGTCTCTTCCCGCGCCAGTCTCACCAGATGGTTGAGATGAGGGACGACGCGGATTTCAGCCTGAGCGATATCGCTCTCACGACTGATCCTGTAAGAAGAGCCCAGCCGGGCCACGGCATTGAGCTGTGGCGACACCATCAGTTCGACATAGGTGACATGATCCCGCGCCGCCTGAGAGAGGGCATCCACCAGCATGTCAGCGTCATGACCGGTTGTGGCGGGCAGAAACTTGTCGAATGTCGCAAAGAAATGGTCATGGCCTGACCGGTCCTGCGGCGAAGGGACAAAATTCCGCATCGAAATGGCGTCAATCGTCTGCGTGTAGAGGGCCTGATCCTGCATGATCCGGGCGGCCGGGATCGCGTCCTTTGAGGTATGGAAGCCAAAGGCGCAGCGGGTCGGACCGATCGCTCCCGTCTCCGGGTTCACGCAGAGCTGATCCTGTTTCGCCCATTCCAGCAGGCGTTCCGCGTAAATGGCGCCGACCAGATGGTTGTGCAGATCCGCCCCCTTCGGGAAGGCTCGCATGAAGAGGGAAAGCTCCTGCGGACTGGAGCGGATGGCTTCAAAACGGCTTGAGACTGCCGCCTGATCGGGGCTGTCCGGAGAGGCGGCAAACGCCACGGTTACAAACGGAAGGCTCAGCAGAGCTGGCAGAAAACGTCGGATCATTGCCTGCATGGTGTGCTTTTCACGTTAGGATGACAATTGCGGACAATATCGTGTTCACCTTGACGATGCTATCTGATGGGGTAGCACGGTAATCCGCCTGATGTCAGGAGACAGCGCATGCTGAAGAAACAGTCTTCCCCCCATTTCGTTTCCCGGATCGGGCGGGTGGTTCTGAAACGCGGCATGATCTGCCCGAAACGACGGAGTCTGCGCGTTGCGCTGCTGCTGACGGCCTTCGCGCTGCCCAGTTCTCTGACGACCCTCCACGCAGCGGATACCGGTGCGACGCCTGTGCAGGACGCGGGCAGAATCTTCGCGCCTCTGGCGTACCCCGATGCACCGAATGTCTATCGTTCCGGCAGCGGTCGCCGGGGACCACAGGCCTGGCAGAACAGGGCTGACTACGACATCAAGGTGACGATCGACCCGACCAACCGGACACTGTCCGGCAGCGAGATCATCACCTACACCAATAACAGCCCCGACGCTCTGGACGCACTGTGGGTGCAGCTCGATCAGAATATCTATCGGGAAGGCTCAAGAGCGGATTTCGTCAATCCCGAGCGGCATGAGCACCATACCGACGGCATCGCCATCGAGAGCGTGTCCATCGAGGATGAGGGCCGAAGCACGCCGCTGGTGCCGGTCATCTCCGATACACGCATGCAGCTTGCGCTGGCTGATCCGATGCAGAAGGGGGAGAAGCGGAAAATCCGTATTGTCTGGCATTATACCGTGCCGGGCGAGTGGGGTGGCCGCACCGCCGTTTCCCCCAGCAGGAACGGCGATATTTATGAAATAGCGCAGTTCTATCCCCGCATGGCCGTATATGATGACATTCGGGGATGGGATGCAGCGCCCTATCTCGGCCAGGAATTTTATCTGGAATACGGAGATTTCGACTACAGCGTCACCGTGCCGTCGCGTTTTGTCGTTGCTGGCTCTGGCGCACTTGTGAATCCCGCTGAAGTGCTGACGCAGGAGCAGCGTGACCGTCTGGCGCAGGCGGCGAAAAGCGAACAGCGGATCATGATCCGCACACAGGCAGAGGTCGAAGGCGCACAGCTTCCGCCGCCTCAGCCTGAAGCAACCCCTCCCGCGAAGAAGGGAGCCACCGAGCCGGATAAAAAAGCGGAGCCGCCGCAACCCGCGACCAGAACATGGCACTTCCGGATGACCAATACCCGCGACGTGGCGTTCATGGCCTCCGCCGCCTTCCTGTGGGACGCAGCGAAGCTGGATCTGCCGCCTCTCTCAACGGGGAACGAGAAGGACAGGCAGCCTGCGCCCCGTCTGGCCATGTCCTTCTATCCTGTCGAAGGCATTGGCGCGCATGGATGGGACCGGTCCACGGCCTATGTGAAACACGCGATCGAGTATTTTTCGTCGCAATGGTCGCCCTATCCCTGGCCTAACGCCATCAATGCGGCAGGGCATGGCGCGAGCATGGAATATCCCGGCATCGCTTTTGGGGACGCCAAAAAGCGGGATCCCGACCTTTTCGCCATGACGACCCATGAACTCGGCCATCAGTGGTTCCCCATGATGGTCGGATCGAACGAGCGACGGCACGCCTTCATGGACGAAGGGTTTGACACTTTCATCGACACGATGGCGGCCACCCACTTCAACGGTGGAGAATTCGCCCCGAAACGGGATGCGGAATACGCGGCGCAAACCGGCAAACCCGCCATCGACATTGTCTCGTTGCTCAGGGACAAGGCAGCGCCCGTTCTGATGGCGCCCTCCGATACGGTTTCAGAGACGTACCGGCATGACCTGACCTATTTCAAGTCGGCTTATGGGCTGACATTGCTGAGAGAGCAGATCCTCGGACCGGACCGCTTCGACCGGGCTTTGCGTGGTTACATAAAGGAGTGGTCTTTCCATCATCCCACGCCATCAGATTTCTTCCGTTTCATGAACAGCGAGACGGGTGAGGATCTCTCCTGGTTCTGGCGTGGCTGGTATTTCAATAACTGGGCTGCCGATTATGCGGTGGGGGCAGTGTCCTATGCGGGGAATGACCCCAGGAACGGCGCCATCATTCCGGTCATCAACAAGGGACGGCTGCCTTTGCCGGTGGTTCTGCAGGTGACATGGATGGACGGCAGTTCCGCCCGTATCCGCATCCCTACGGAAGCGTGGATGCTGCGCAGTCAACTGAACGTGCAGGTTGCCGGTAACCAGCTGGTCCGTACCGCCATTCTTGATCCCGACAAGAGCATCCCGGACATTGACCGCAGCAATAACAGTTTTGGAGAAATCCCGACGGCGTTTCCTGCTGCCGCCGGGCATTGAAGACGTTGCGGGCGGCAAACTGCCTTTCCGTCCGGTAAGCCAAAAATACTGCACGCATTGTCCGGTGGGCCGACATGCGTGCGGGGAATGCGAGCGTTACAAAAGAGCACAGGCTGCCCGGACAAGGTCGTTATTCAGTCACAAAACTGTGGCGAATGCTGCTTACATTCTGTTGTTGTCCGTATGATATCCTCGGTGGCGCAGGCCTCGGGTGACCCCCATATGGATATTATGGCCTTCCTTGGATGGCCCCCTGTCGTCTTTTGATCCCGTGCCCTGTCACGCAGAAAGATCTGATCGAAATTCCTGGAGAAGCGCCGTGAACATCAACCGTTTCAAGTTGCTGCAGAAGGCTGCTGTTGTTGCCCTGTCCACCTCGGTTCTCACACCGGCCTTCGCTCACCCGGGCGGAGGCGGTGGTGGCTTTGGCGGTGGCGGCGGTGGTTTCCATGGTGGTGGGGGCGGCGGCTTTGGCGGCGGAGGTGGTGGATTCCGCGGTGGCGGCGGCGGTTTCCGAGGCGGCCCGGGTGGTGGCTTCCACGGCGGTGGCTTTGGGGGTGGTCCAGGCGGTGGTTTCCATGGTGGAGGCCCCGGAGGGGGCTTCCGTGGCGGTGGTCCCGGTGGTTTTCGTGGAGGCGGTTTTGGCGGACGTGGTCCCGGCTGGGGCGGTGGCTGGCGTGGCGGCTGGGGAGGCTGGGGCGGCGGTTGGGGTGGACCCGGCTGGGGTTGGGGCTGGGGTGGATATCCCGCCTATTACGGCTGGGGCGGCTACCCATACTGGGGCGGTTACGGCGGCTGGGGTTGGGGCTGGGGCTGGGGCGCTCCGTTTGCTTTCGGGACCCTGTTAGGAATGTCCGTCGGAGCAGCTACTGCAGAGCCCGGATATTATGGTGACTACTACCAGCAGTCGGGAGGGTATGCTCAGCCTCCCGGTGATTATTCCCAAGGCTACGCCCAGCCCTATGGAAACGCCTATTATGGCGGCTATCAGCAGGCTCCCGCGCCGGCTGCGACGCAGGTGCCCAGCAATGTCGTCACCTGCTCGCCGGGGCTGTATTTCAACAGGCTGACCGAAAGCTGTGATCGGCGGTAAAGGCCCGTTGTCCTGAGTGCTGAATACAGAAAACCCCGCCGGACAGGGTCTGGCGGGGCATCGGCGTCATGAAAGCTGGATGGGAGTAACTACCCCATAAGGCTGCTCATCATCTGGCGCGCCATGAAGGGCTCCACGAGATATTGCAGCACCAGCAGGATGACCAGCGGCGACAGATCGACATTCCCGAAGCTGGGAAGAATGTTCCGGAGGGGCGTCAGGACCGGCTCCACCACGGCGTTCAGAAAGCGGCCAATCTGCCAGACAATCCGGTTTCGTGTGTCCAGCACACCGAAAGAATACAACATACTGAAAACACAGTAGATGATGATGACCGCTTCATAGAGCTTTACCACCGTCAGAAGCAGGCGCCACAGATCATACACGGAAAACTGTATCCTCTTGCAAAAACGTCAGGCGCACTTTGCGCACGGTTGCGCAGACTACAGGAGACCCGGAACGAAGCACAATACGGTTTGGCTCCTCTCCCGTGGATATGGCTTGACAGTTTCCGGAGGCAGGCTATCTAGTTTCTGGCAAAGGCGGGGCTGTAGCTCAGATGGGAGAGCGCCTCGTTCGCAATGAGGAGGTCAGGGGTTCGATCCCCCTCAGCTCCACCAGCCGCCTTGTATTTCGCCGGTAAGATCAGTGTTGAAACGGTGAGGCGATGCCTCCCCAAATGTATGGTGCGGATAAAACCGCCAGCGTGCCGGGTTGCCCGGAAATCTGATGAAACATGAAGAATTTCGCCCTGGTGAGTCATTCTGGACTCCTTCTGGCGAATGGCGCTGTACCGATATTGGTCGCAGAACGATCGTCGCTATCCAGCTTGAGACAAACCTTGAGCCGTCATGGTTCAAGGGACCGCCTTATGCTGTCCCTGAAGTTGTGTTCGTCGAATATGACTTCGCAGTCTGCTACCCGAGCGAAGAAGCCATGTTGGCCGACAGGGCAGCGCAGGAGGCGTTTAAAGCCAGTGCCGGGAAACTACGGAGAAGGGTGAGCCCTCGCAAAGGACTGCCACGTCATATTCAGGCGTCATAAATCCTGTTGGCCGGACGCATGCTCCGATGGAGCGCGGGAGATTGGTCCCATGCGGACTTTCAGATTATGGCGGCAGGGTCAGGACAAGACCGCTCCCCCGGATGTGACTGAATGAAATGTCCGGCATCAACCTCCTGTGAAGGATAATCGGTTTCTCTGTGTCGTTTCAGGTGTGCAGAGAGGAGCGGGTGAAATGCGGACGTTTTCAGGTCTCATGATGGGCCTCATGGTGCTGGCGTCACCTGTCATGGCGCAGGATTACTCCAATGGCCCGGCGACAAAGAGCGGTCAGTGGGACTACTCCACCGGCAGTCAGTCCGCATCGCCCGGCGACAGTTATGAAGGCTACCCTCCTCCCCCGACGCAGGTCATCATTTCGCCGGGAATGGGCGGAGGTTATGGCGGCTATGCTGGTGGCGTCGGCACGACATCCCGGAATGGACAGACATCGCAATCTGCGGGGCGCGGGAATGGCTTCAGTTCCGGCGGTGTCGGGTGGGGCAATACCGGCATGGGAAATGTGGGTGCCGGAAATATCGGTGCCGGCAATGTTGGAGCGGGAAATGTTGGATACGGCAGTATCGGCGGCAGGAGCCGATAAAGCCATCAGGCCGAAATGATCCCTATATGTTCTTTTTGGAGGCTTCATCCCCTGTAAATCCGTGAGAAGCGTCCTATATTGTTCAGTCTGAACACAAGGACATACGACCGGACGATGACAGCCAAACCCGTTGCAGGCCCCGCCATTCGTGTGAAGGGCGCTCGCGCCCATAATCTGAAGTCCGTTGATGTAGATATCCCGCGTGATCAGATGACGGTCATCACCGGCCTGTCGGGGTCCGGCAAATCGTCGCTTGCGTTCGATACGATCTACGCGGAAGGCCAGCGCCGCTACGTCGAAAGCCTGTCCGCCTATGCCCGCCAGTTTCTGGAACTAATGGGCAAGCCGGACATGGACTCGATCGAAGGGCTCTCGCCGGCCATTTCCATCGAGCAGAAGACGACCTCCAAGAATCCGCGTTCGACGGTCGGAACAGTCACCGAGATCCATGACTACATGCGTCTCCTGTGGGCGCGCGCGGGTGTGCCGTATTCACCCGCTACCGGTCTGCCGATCGAGGCGCAGACGGTCAGCCAGATGGTGGACCGTGTCATGGCCATGCCGGAGGGCATGCGTCTGATGCTGCTGGCTCCGGTCATCCGTGACCGCAAAGGCGAGTATCGCAAGGAACTGGCCGAGCTTCAGCGCAAGGGTTTTGCCCGCGTGAAGGTCGATGGCGAACTCTACGATATTGAAGATGTTCCCAACCTGAACCGCAAGCTGCGTCACACGGTCGAGGCGGTGGTGGACCGGATTGTCGTCAAACCCGGTATTGAAAGCCGTCTGGCTGACAGTTTTGAAACGGCGCTCTCCCTGTCGGACGGCCTTGTCTATGCGGAAGAAGTGAAGCGGGATAGCAAGGAGCCTGCGGAACGCACGGTGTTTTCCTCGCGGTTCGCCTGTCCTGTCAGCGGTTTTACGCTCGAAGAGATCGAACCGCGTCTGTTCTCGTTCAACGCGCCGCAGGGGGCCTGCCCGGCCTGTGACGGTATCGGCACCGAGACCTTCTTCGACCCGCGCCTGATCGTACCGGATGAGCGTCTGTCTCTGGCGCAGGGAGCCGTCGCGCCCTGGCGGAACGACAAGACGCCACTGTACGAGCAGACGCTCCAGAGTCTGGCGAAGCATCTTGATATCAGCATGGACACGCCGTGGTGTGATCTGCCGGAAGAGGCGCGTTCCGTTATTCTCGATGGAACAGAGGAAGACGTACACTTCGTCTATCGTGATGGTGGAAAGTCCCACACGCTGACAAAGCCGTTCGAGGGCGCTGTGGCGAGCCTCCAGCGCAGGCTGCGTAATACGGACAGTATCTGGCAGAAAGAGGAACTTTCCCGCTATCAGGCGGACAAGCCGTGTCATGTCTGTAATGGCGCGCGTCTGAAACCTGAAGCGCTGTCCGTCAAGGTTGCGGGATTCAATATCGCGCAGGCGTCAGACCTTTCGATCCGTGACGCGCATGACTGGTTTGAAGGCGTCCTGCCGACCCTGACGCCGCAGCGTGCGGAAATTGCCCGTCGTATTCTACGTGAAATCAATGACCGACTGAAATTCCTTGTCGATGTCGGGCTGGATTATCTGACGCTGTCCCGCGGCTCGGCGACGCTGTCGGGGGGAGAAAGCCAGCGTATCCGTCTGGCCAGTCAGATCGGGTCCGGTCTGACGGGTGTGCTTTATGTGCTGGATGAGCCTTCCATCGGGCTGCATCAGCGCGATAACGAGCGGCTTCTGGCGACGCTGCAACGTCTGAAAGCTCTTGGAAATACCCTGATCGTTGTCGAGCATGACGAGGACGCCATCCGCAGTGCGGACTGGCTGATCGACATGGGGCCGGGCGCGGGTGTGAAGGGCGGCACGGTGATCGCCAGCGGCACACCGACCGAAGTCGCCGCCTGCAAGGACAGTCTGACCGGTGCGTATCTGTCTGGCCGCAAGCGCATCGAAGTGCCGAAGGAACGCCGTCCGATCGATCCGAAGCGATTTGTGACGGTTCGTGGTGCAACAGGCAACAATCTCAAGGACGTGACGGCCAAATTCCCGCTCGGCACCTTTACCTGTGTCACGGGCGTGTCGGGTGGCGGCAAGTCCACGCTGGTCATCGATACACTCTACAAGACCCTCTCCCGGCGTCTGATGGGCTCGTCCCAGACACCCGCCCCGTGCGAGCGTGTGGACGGGCTGGAACTGCTCGACAAGATCATCGACATCAACCAGTCACCGATCGGTCGGACGCCGCGCTCCAACCCGGCGACCTACACCGACCTGTTTACGCCAATCCGTGACTGGTTCGCAGAACTTCCGGAAAGCAAGGCGCGTGGCTACAAGCCGGGCCGCTTCTCCTTCAACGTCAAGGGCGGTCGCTGCGAAGCCTGTCAGGGCGACGGCGTCATCAAGATCGAGATGCACTTCCTGCCCGACGTGTTCGTCACCTGCGATGCCTGTAAAGGCGCCCGCTATAATCGTGAAACATTGGAAGTGAAGTTCAAGGGCAAGTCGATTGCCGACGTGCTGGCGATGAGCGTGGACGAGGCGCTGCCCTATTTCGAAGCGCAGAACCGTATCCGCGATCGCCTCGCCATTCTGCAGAAAGTCGGTCTCGGCTATGTCGCTCTTGGTCAGCAGGCCACCACCCTTTCCGGTGGTGAGGCGCAGCGTGTGAAGCTCTCCAAGGAACTGGCGCGGCGTGCGACAGGTCGTACGATGTATATTCTTGATGAGCCCACCACAGGATTGCACACGGAGGACGTTCGCAAGCTGTTGGAAGTGCTTCATGCGCTGGTCGATCAGGGCAACACGGTCGTGGTGATCGAGCACAATCTGGAAGTCATCAAGACCGCAGATTGGATTATCGACATCGGCCCCGAAGGTGGCAGCGGCGGCGGTGAAGTCGTGGCCGAAGGCACGCCGGAAGAGATCGTTCAGTGCAAGGCCAGCCACACAGGGCGCTTCCTCGCGCCGCTTCTGATGCAGGAAGGGGAAGCTGTGCCGTCAGCGGCGAAGAAACCTGCGCGTGGGCGGAAGAAGAAGGTGGGGTGAGGTTTGGTGTGTTCGGGGGGATTCAAGGGCGCTGCCCTTGACCCGCAAAGGGGCGCGGCCCCTTTGATCCTGATTTGAACAAGAAAATTGTGGTTGATTCTGCCCTAATTAAAGCCTCTGCTTGCCAATCAACTACAAAACAGCATCTGTTTTTCGACGCGACTATAAATAACGAAGCGATTCAGAAAACACCTCGATCATTTTGGCCTGATGCTCTAAAATCTCTGCCTTCTCCCAACGACCTTTTTCCCTCATCAATCGAATCATCAAGAGCAGTTTCAAGCTGTCGATCTGACCGTTGCTAAGACTTGCCTGAAAGTGCTCCAGCTTTTGTGGCGGCTGAAAATTGCTTAGACGCGAATTCTTGCTATGGCTAATCAAGCAAAGATTTCCAAAAGAATTAAGAGCGTCCTTCTCGACCTCTTTATAACCCTTCATAGGATGCTGGGGGGCAAAATGTTCCACCGAGCTTCGGAAGGTAAATTCAAACAAGTTAATTTCTTGATCTTTATCATGCCCCTTTACCCACAAAAGATAGTCGAGGAAATTAAAGACAAAGTTGTTCTCGATATGACTATAGCGTAATTTGGATTTGACCCTCTCACTCCACCGCTTATCGACTACAATCTGAGGCAAAATGGAAAGATCGCCGTAAATCATTTGATAATAGGAGGTAGGATTGCCTGGCGCTAAAAAACGCTGGAAGATAAAGCGTCGTGCCTGACTCTCCAGATAGCCAAGATAGGCATCAGCCCGTAATGGATGTCCCGGATTAAAATTATCGAACAGGTAGCGTAAGGCACCATTAAGCCAATGCTTGTAAACCAAGGTAGGGGTCGATACATGGAACGCCGACAACAGCATCAAAACACGTCGATTAATACCTCTAGATTCGTCATCATCAAACGTATTGATATAGCTGATACTATCTTTTGAATACCAGTGTAGCCGTTTAAGGCTCCAGGCATCCTTGCCATCTGCAAACTCGCGCTTGATGATGAACTGATCAAACAGATACTTTGTTTTTAGTAGGGCATGTGTAAAGCGCTGGACAGCCGCTACCGGATCGGTCTGTTGCATCACCCGCAAATGAAATTGATCGATCAGTTGCTTATCATCAAGCGGCACTCCTTCCGTATTGGCAGGATCACGATCTACTATTCTCAATACATGAAGTAAAAAATTAGAAAAATTAATAACGCTGTTAAATCGCTCTGAGCCAGCACTTTCCTCCCATTTACCTTTTACGACATCGAGTGTGTCATCCTGCAAAATAGCCCACAGGGTTCGTCCATCTTCGCTGACGGAGAAGTCATCCTCCGTTTTTTTGTCTTCTTCCCAAGATGCTGCCAACATATCATGCAGTTCATCAAAATCGTGAGGCATAAACTGTCCCCAGTCATTTTGACCGAACAGGCGCTGACGTTCAGCAGGCTTAAAACCATATTGGACATAGCTTTCCATATTGGCGCATGCTTCCCATACCCGCCCGAGCACATAGATATTCTGGCGACGAGTTTCCGCTTCAGGAATTTGGTTCAAAACCTCCATCAGCCTCGCCTTAACCACCTCATGCTTTTCCAACTGCTCACCGCGATTGTTCATCGCTTCGAAGAAGTGATTGAGGTCAGTATCCTTGGGCACTTCGATACGAGATATCTGCACGTTCTTGAATAAATACTCACAAAAGGTCATCAATTTTGTGCCGACCAGACCAAGCGCAGATAAGGCCTTACCAATCAGTTCAAAACCGTTCACCAACCCTTCATTGAAGGTATTTCCACGCAAGGAGTAAGGCTCGTCTTTCTTCCATAAACGCGTGAAAGTATGGCTTGAAATGGGACGACTTTCAAAGTCGAGGTTGAGAACTCCATACCAACTCATATCTACCGCCCCATTCTTCTGGTTTTTGAGCCAAATCGCCAGAAGGGAAAGGGTCGTAAAGCGCTGCTGGCCGTCAATGACTTCAAAAGTACCGTCACACCGAGCGAAAACTACCAAGGTGCCAATATAGTAAGTCTGATGTTTACCTTCGCTATTTTTCTTGCTCTGGTAATCGGTCACATCCTGCAACAGTTGGGTGATTTCACCTTCGCCCCAAGCATAATTGCGCTGGTACATAGGAATCACATAACGAGTACTATCTTCCAACAATGCTTGGATGGAGAACGGACGAACAGCTGCGTCAGACATAATAATTCATTTCCTGAAATAGTTTGACCAACTCATCTTCAGGGTCATTTCGGCTATTCTTGTTTTCCTGACTACTCATGGTCGGTAAGTAGAAAGCCTGCAGATCAGAAGGCTGATGAGCATCACGGATGGCACGGATCAGATTGTGCTCAAGCACATAATTATCCATGGTTGCCAGTTGCACTACCTGCTGACGAATACGACAGCGATAGGCCCAGATAAAGCACTTCTCAATAGCCAGCGACAGTTCTTGTTTGCCAAACTTGTCGATATAGAAAATAAAGGCACAGTCAAACATGGCACGCACATAGCGATCACCTGTGCGATGACGTTTTTTATAATTATTCAAGGTGGAAAGTATGTTGACCGCCCTCGGCGTCAGGGCTTCATCGTGCAGCATAGCCTGTTTAGGGGCAGACTCCTCAGTTGTAATCGCTGCCACAAGCTTCTGATAGTGCTCGGCCATCTCAAAGAAGCGCCGACCATTAATAATCATCTGGTCGAGATGAAACGGGAAAACCATGCGCTGGCCATCTATCTTGCGCTGATATTGGTTATTGTAATTATCGACAAAATGGTGGGCGATACGAAGTGATTGCACATAAGGAAATTGTCCCACGCGCTCGAGATTGACTCCTTTGAAAATATCCACATCCCCTTTCCCAAAGTAGTGTGCAGACTTACCCTCGGCCCATTGACGCACGCGATAAAGATAGAAGGCGAATAGATGGGTCAGTCCGTTGCTGGGTAGGCTTTCCCAATGAGCAACGGCTTCTGCCTTGAGACAAGCTTCATGTTCGGGAAATTCACGCAGATGGAATGCCTTGAGCAGGTCATGAGGGGCTAAATCACGCCCTCGAGCATTTTGCGAATCAAAAAACTGAAATGCCTCGGAAATATCTTCAAGAACAAAGCAGACCACTTCGCACTTGTTGAGTAGGAAATCGATCTTTAGTTCATCAAATTCCGAGCGGTTCACCCTCCGATGTAACTCCAGATAATTTCGTCTGAGGTTTATTGCTGAATCTCGGCTCGGAAAATCCGTTCGCTTCATAAAGTCATCGACAGGCTGCCTTAATTCCTCAAGTTGGTCCCGAAGATCTTGACGCTGAAATTTGGTTGCTAGCTTTTTTCTGTCTCCGCTTTCTTCGTCCAAGACCTCAATCAGTGCCTTGACAGTCAACATCAAAGTTAGAGTTCGTTGCTGACCATCGACGATATCGAGTTTTCCATCTTTATCTGTGTGCTGATGAAAGACTACAGAGCCCAATCGATAGGCGCTCTTGTTCTGCTGGGTAGCCAGATCGGTAAAAAGATCGGCGATATTCCGCGCTCCCCAGCGATAAGGACGCTGATACGTTGGGATAGAAAGCTGAGTCAAAGACAGAAGTTGACTCACTGAAAAAATATGATTGTTAATATTTTCCATCATCAAATCTTTTTAAACAGTAACATCTTGAAGAGATAGTTCCGTATTGCCCTGAATTATATTCTGAGGCGATGAATATGCTGCTGTCAAAATTATAGGTAGTCTGAATGGCTACTTTTTATTATCACCGTCCGAGAGCGGATACTCGTCTTTCCCTGCAAAACAGTTATCCATTGGGTTTCCAAAGGCACCGCCTTTGGTGGGGTCCGGGGCAAAGCCCCGCCCTCGCCCCGGCACAACACTCTCCCGACCCCGACCCTACCGCCGCTCTTTCTGCTTCCGTGTCCGGCTCTGCTGCCGCAGCACGCTTTCGATCCACTCGTTGAGCTTGCGGGTGGTGTCCTCGGCTGATTCCAGATCCGGGTAGGTCTCCGGGAAACGCAACGCCAGCCAGCGCCACGCGACGAGCCGCTTGTGACGCTTCTCGGCGCGTTCAAGCTCTTCCCGGCCTGCACGGTCGGGTGCCGGGAGACGACCTGTGCCGGGCGGCGGGATGCGGGCTCCGGCGGCGTGGTCGGCGGCCCAACCGACAAGACGGCTGATGCCGTTGTCACGGTCATCGACCGGACACATGGCGTAGGTCCAGCGCTGGGTGAGATCGAGCCCTTCCACGCCTTCCAGAGCCGACGCAATGGCGAAGGGCTGCTCCATGTCCGACAGACGGTAGTTGGGGTCGTCGTGACGAAGCACGGCGCGGCGGATGCGGGCCAGCACGCCGTAGAGGCTGTCGGAGCCAATTTCCGTGGCGATGGCGCGGACGATATCGGCGTCCGGCTGTACGAGCGGACGCAGTTCGTCGGGCGGGACCGGATCGGCGTTGAGGTGTTCGCGGATGAAGCGCGGGCTGCCGGCGTCGGCCAGCACGGCGACAATCCCTTCCTCGTGCTTGCCGTAACGGCCCGCACGCCCACCGATCTGCTTGACCTCCTGAATGGTCAGATCGCGGGTCTGGCGACCATCGAACTTTCTGAGAGCCGCGAACACCACGCGACGGATGGACAGGTTCAGCCCCATGCCGATGGCGTCGGTGGCGATCAGGATGTCGGCGGCCCCCGAGTTGAAGCGCTGCGCCTCGGCGCGACGGACTTCCGGGCTGAGCGCACCATAGACGACGGCCACGCGACGACCGCGCTCCATCAGGGCGGCGCGCAGGTCCAGCACTTCACGGCGGGAGAAGGCGATCAGGGCGTCGCCGGCTTTGAGTTCATTGAGCCGGACGGGGGCTGACGCCGCTTTCAGCGGGCTTTTGCGCTGGAGGGAAATCTCGTCGATCGGGTCGCCACAGAGTTCGGCGATGCGGCGGACCATGGGGATACATTCGGGCGCGCCGAGAATGTAGAGGTGGCGGGCGGGCGCACCCATGATCGCGGCGGTCCAGGCGGCGCCCCGGTCGGGGTCGAAGAGCATCTGCGCTTCGTCGATGATGGCGACATCGACGGGGTTGAAGAAGGGACACATCTCGACCGTCGCGGCGAGGTGTTTGCTTCCGTGCGCGACAATACGCTCTTCACCGGTGGAGAGCGAGGCTTCCACGCCACGGGCCGCCAACGCCTCGCGGAACTCGTGAGCGAGGAGGCGCAGGGGAGCCAGCGCAAGGCCGCTCTCGGCTTTTGCCAGCGCGTCGAGCGCCGTGTGGGACTTGCCGCTGTTGGTGGGGCCTGTGACGAGCGTGATGCGGCGTTCAAGAGCACGGGCCGTGCGGAAATGGGCGGCATAGCGGTCGAGGGCCGCCACACGGGCGATGACCGAGTTGGCGACGTGCTTGCCGACCCTGGGCGGTTCCGGCAGCGGCGCGTCCCGCCGTCCGTCACGGTCGCGTCCGCGCTTCTGCTTGCGGTCGAAGAGTTCTTCGCTGATCCGACGCCATTCGGGCAGGGCAGGGCGCAGGGCGATCAGTTCGTTGGGATCGAACTCCCAGAGTTCCTGTCCGTCCTTCTGGAGGATGCGGCGGGCGACCGGGATGCGGTTCTCGGCGATCCAGCGCAGCGCCTCGCGGTGCGAGCAGCGGAGGATGGCGGGCACTTCCTGAAAGCGGACGAGGCTGCTTTCCCAGTCCTCAAGGCGTTTTTCCTCGCTCTCGCGTCGGGCGCGGGCGGTCTGCTGGATGGAGGCTTCCTGACGGGCGCGGGCCTCCTCGGCTGCCTGCGCCCGGTCGACAAAGCGATCACGGTCGGAGACATTGAAGGCGTCGGCGATGGCGTCCGCCAGCCGTGCGGTCTGGGCTGCGGAGAGGACGCGCCCGGTGTCGAGCAGGTCGGCCTGCATACCCGCCAGCGCTTCTCTGGGGGTGTCGCCAAGCTCGTGGAAGCGGGCGGCCATGACCGGTTTGAGGGCGGCGAAAAGATCGTCGTCCGTGGCGTTGGGCTTCTCGACGGTGCTGGCCGCCTGCTCCATGTCCTCGCGCGAGATCCAGATGCGTCCGTCCCGACGGGTCTGGTCCATCAGCCGGGATGCCCAGCGCTTGCGTCTGACGGCGCAGAGAGCGCTGATGAAGACCTCGTCAGGCACTTCCTGCGCGCCGGGCGTCAGGGCGCGTCCTATGCGTCTGAGAAGGGCGGGTTCTTCCCGTGGTTCAATGGCAAGCGCCGTGCGGGTCAGAGCGGTCTGGAGAGCGGCTCTGGCGGGAGAGGTCGTCTCCGGCAGTGCGGAGGCGAGGGAGAGCGTATTGGTCGGGCGGGAGCCGCTTGGCGCATTCATGATGCTGATTGTGCGCGATCCGCCGCACGCGAACAATAGCGGACACAGGCAGGGCGTGTGACGTTTTGCCGAAAAAGCGCAGTGTGTTGGCACAGTCCTTTGACGTCAGGCCAAAACCCCGTCAGTCCATCAAACATAAAAAAGCCGACCGGCGTGACCCGGTCGGCTTTCGTAAGGTGACAGCCTTGTAGGGGGACGGAGCTTACTGAAGCTCCTGACCCTTCTTCGTCAGGTCGCTGCACAGCTTGACGCGCTTGGACTTGTCGAGCGTGGAGACATCGAACGGCATGGATGTGGCGTTCGACAGCAGACCCTGTCCACCGAGCGAGTAGTTCTGGTCGTTCTTCACATCGGCGCGCTTCGCCAGCTTGCGGGCGACGCTGCGGGATGTCGTGCTGTTCACATACTTCTTGTGGATGCAGTAGGACAGCAGGCCCGCGACATTGCCGGGTGTGGCGTTGTCGATGGATGGCAGACCGTTTTCACCGAGAGCGCCCGGGGTTGCAGCTGTGGCCGCACCGGTAATGCCCTTCACCATCTGAGCGCCTTCTGTGGGCGCGGAAGCGGCGTTGGCCGGGTTGGTTACAGGCAGAGCGCCATTCGGGGCGGTCGACAGGGTCGTGCCGGCCGGAAGCTGCTGGGCTGCAGTCTGGGCATGAGCTGCGCTGAATGAAGCGAGCGCCATGCCGAACGATGCGACAAGAGCGATATGCCGTGATGCGAACATGAAAACCTCTTACAGATAATGCGGCCTGTTGATGCACCCGGATCAGCATATTTTCTTGCTTTTGACCGCTGGTGCAGGTCGCTTTCGTGTGACTAAACACCGCAGCGCATGAAAAGTTTCATAGCGATCGAATAATCATCATCTGATAATTTTGTGTAAGTCTGCCGCCGGGGTCCGAAGACCCGGTATACCACAATATGTTGTAGAGGTTATTGTGGGGAGCGGCATATATGCCTGCCCGCGACTACAGTCGTCGCTATTTTCTTCAGAACCGGCTACCACAGCCAGTTCCGGGGAACATTTCTTGAAATGTTGGGGAGGCAATCCTGGTGGGCGCACAAGGGCTCGAACCTTGGACCCGCTGATTAAGAGTCAGCTGCTCTACCAACTGAGCTATGCGCCCAGGATTTCCAGTTCCAGACCCGCAGGCTTGGAATAAGGCGGGCTTTTAACAGCCGTTCCGCTTCAGTGCAAGAGTGAAATCGCACTTATCTGTTAAGAAGTGCGAGCAATCCATCAAGCTGATCCAGTGTGCGGTAGGAAAAGCGGAGTGTCCCACCCTTGCCATCGAACTGAATCTGAACCGGAAGTCCGAGTTTCGCTGTGAGATCGCGCTCCAGCATGGCGATTTCGGGATCACGCCGCTCCCGCACCGGTTTCTGCTGCACGGGCTGCGCTGCGTCCCTGAGAGCTTTCTGTGCGAGCGCTTCAGTCTGTCGGACAGACAGGTCCCGTGCGATGACATCCTTTGCCGCCGCTACAGGGTTCGGATGGGTCAGAAGCGCTCTGGCATGGCCCGCCGAGAGGCGGCCTTCCACGACATCCGAGCGGAGCGCGGAAGGGAGACGCAGAAGCCGCAGGGTGTTTGTAATGTGCGGGCGGGATTTGCCGATGGCCCGCGCGAGTTCCTCCTGCGTCAGACGATAATCCTCGATCAGGCGGCTGAAACCTTCGGCTTCTTCCATCGGATTGAGATCGGCCCGCTGGAGGTTCTCCACCAGAGCGGCGGCCATGGCGTCCGTGTCGTCGAGTTCACGCACCAGAACCGGCACATCGTGGAGGCCTGCCTGCTGTGCTGCGCGCCACCGACGCTCACCACCGATGATCTGGTAGGTGCCGGGCTTGTCCGGGTGCGGACGGGCCAGAAGCGGCTGAAGAATGCCCCGGGCGCGAATGGATTCCGCAAGCTCGCTCAGCGCTTCCGGCGCAAAGTTCTGGCGTGGCTGAAAGGGGCTGGGCTCCAGGGATTCGACGGGCAATGAAGAAACGCCGTTGCGCGCTGTCTGAGGAGCCGCTGTTTCGCCAGCATCTGTGGTGGGTGCCGGTTCTGCCGGGGCCGGCTGTTCACCAAGCAGGGCGGCGAGTCCGCGACCAAGACGTGGACGGGCGGGGGATTTCTTCGTGCTCACGCTCGGAACCTCAGTTGCTCGTGTTTTCAAGACGCTTGCGCAGTTCAAGCGCAAGAGCCGTGTAGGACGTCGCACCGCTGGAGCGCGGGTCATAGGTCATGACAGGCGTGCCATGGCTCTGGGCTTCGGAGATGCGGATGTTGCGCGGGATGATTGTTTCCATGACAGCCTCACCGAAAAAGCTGCGGGCGTCAGCCGCGACGAGTTCGGAGAGATTGTTCCGGCGATCATACATCGTCAGGACGATGCCTGTGGTCTGAAGCGCCGGATTGAACTGCTTCTTGACCTTCTCGATGGTGCGGGTCAGGTGGCTGATGCCCTCAAGCGCAAAGAACTCGCATTGCAGGGGCGCGATGACGCCGTCGGCGGCCACGAGCGCGTTGAGGGTCAGCAGGCCGAGACTCGGTGGGCAGTCTATGATGATATAGTCAGTGGAACCCGCCAGAGACCTGATGGCGGATTTTAGCCGCTGCTCGCGCTCATCTTCGGTGATCAGCTCAATCTCTGCGCCGACAAGTTCCGTGCTGGCCGAGATCACGCCAAGATTTTCGATGTCGGTTTTCTGCACCAGCGCAGCAGCTTCGGCCTCGCCCATGAGCAGGGTGTAGGAGCCGCGTTTGCGGGCGTTATATTCCACGCCGATTCCGGTTGAAGCGTTGCCCTGCGGGTCGAGATCGATCAGCACAACCCGCTGCCCGCTCTGGGCGAGGGCTGCGGCAAGATTGATGGCTGTCGTTGTCTTGCCGACGCCTCCCTTCTGGTTGGCTACGGCGAGGGTAATGGGCTGGGCCGATCCGCGTGCCGGATGCGAGGCAGGTTTCGAAGTTTTCGTATTCTTTCTGGATTCAGACACGCCTGATATCGCTTATTTTCAGAATGGTGCCGCCCGGAGTGCGGCTGGGAATATGTGTGACTGTCATGTGCCAGTCGCGCTCGGCATTGGTCAACTCATCGGCGGCCTGCTGCCCCTTCAGAAACAGCGCATAGCCGTCATCTGTGACAAGTTTTTCCGTCCAGGTGAGAAGTTGCGACAGATTTGCCAGAGCGCGCGCGGTGACGACCGGAGCAGGCTGCACGGAGGCCGCTTCGATTCTCTGGTTGACGACGGTTGTCCGGCAACCGGTTGCGCGGCTGGCTTCGCGCAGAAAGGTGGCCTTGCGTCGGTCTGATTCAACCAGCGTCACGTCTGCATCCGCCGCGATGGCGAGAATCACCCCCGGAAACCCACCACCAGAACCCAGATCGGTCACGCGTGTGCCGCGCTCGATCAATGGGACAAGTTGCAGGCTGTCGAGGATATGGCGTTCCCACAGGTGGGGCACATCGCCGGGAGAAATCAGATTGATCTTCGCCGTCCACCGGACCAGCAGATCGGCAAAACAGGTCAGACGGTCCAGCGTTTCACGTGAAACGCCGGGAATGGAAGTGGGTGGTATAGGGGTCATGCGGCCTGCCTGATGTGGGCGAGAAGGGCGACCAGAGCAGAGGGTGTGATGCCCGGGATTCTCTGGGCTGCGGCGAAGTTGGCCGGTCTCACACGCTCGAACCGTTCTTTCATTTCGGCACTCAGACCGCCGACCTGACTGAAGTCAAAGCTCTCAGGAATGGTGACGGCGGCCTCGGCGTGAAGCTGTCTGATTTCCCGCTCCTGCCGGATCAGATAGCCGCTGTAACGGGCCTCTGTTTCCACATGCAGGCGCACACGGTGAGGCAGTTCGGCGAACCATGGAGCCAGTCGTCCGGCGATGGACGTGTCTCCGCCCGACGCCATGATTTCAAAAAGAGACCGCCTGCGGCCATCCTGTGAGGCTGTGCCTCCCGCATGGGCAATATCTGTCGGGAGCCATGTCTCTGCCCTGGCGCGTTCTGTTGCGGCCTGAAGTTCCGCGCTGACTCTCTCGAACTGACGGGCGCGTTCCGTGCCGACACATCCGCAGGCAATGCCGAGAGGTGTAAGGCGAAGATCGGCATTGTCGGCTCGCAAAGTCAGTCGATACTCCGCGCGTGAAGTGAACATGCGATACGGTTCGGAAACACCCTGCGTCACGAGGTCATCAATCATGACGCCCAGATAGGCCTCGCTTCGGCTGATGGTCAGCGCCTCGCTTCCGGCGGCGCGGCGTGCGGCATTGATGCCGGCCAGAAGGCCCTGCGCTCCGGCCTCTTCATAACCCGTGGTGCCGTTGATCTGTCCTGCCATAAACAGGCCGGGGATCGCCCGGAGTTCCAGCGAGTGAGAGAGCGCCCGCGGATCAATATAATCATACTCCACGGCGTAACCGGGGCGGACGATGCGGGCCTGCTCCAGTCCGGGAATGGTGCGGATCATCTGCTCCTGCACAAAGGGTGGCAGGCTGGTGGAAATGCCATTGGGGTAGACCAGATCACCGCCCGGATTGCCGGGAAGCGCCTCTGGCTCCAGAAAAATCTGATGGGAATTTTTTTCGGCAAAGCGGACGACCTTGTCCTCAATGGACGGGCAGTAGCGTGGCCCGCGTCCGGCAATGGCGCCACCGTAAACAGCCGACAGATGAATGTGCTCACGAATGATGGCGTGGGTTTTTTCATTGGTCGCTGTGATACGGCAACTCACCTGTGGATTGGTGATGCTGGTCGTCAGATAGGAAAACGGTTCTGGCTCGACATCGCCCCGATCTTCCGGAAGCGAGTCCCAGTCGATGCTGGCGCGGTCGATGCGGGCAGGGGTGCCGGTCTTGAGGCGGCCCATAGGTAGCCCCAAAGCTTCGAGACGCAGGCCAAGCGCATTGGCGGGCAGGTCGCCGACACGTCCTGCTGGCTCGGTTTCGTGCCCAAAATGAATGATGCCTCGGAGAAAGGTTCCGGCAGCGATGACAACGGCCGAGGCCAGAAAGCGTCGCCCATCTTCGCAGGCGACCCCGGCCACCGTTTCTTCGGAGGTCAGGATCAGATCGCCGACAGCCGCTTCGATAATGGTCAGATTGTCGGTCGCGCGCAGAAGATCATGAATCGCGCTGCGATACAGTCCGCGATCGGCCTGTGCGCGGGGGCCATGCACGGCAGGCCCTTTTGAGCGGTTCAGAAGTTTGAAATGGATTCCGGCGGCGTCAGCGGCGCGACCCATCAACCCGTCGAGCGCATCGATTTCGCGGACCAGATGGCCCTTGCCAATGCCGCCGATCGCGGGGTTGCAGGACATGGCGCCAACCGTATCCATGCGATGCGTGAGAAGAACTGTTTTCGCCCCACAGCGGGCCGCCGCTGTGGCCGCCTCGCAGCCCGCGTGTCCGCCTCCGACGACGATGACATCGAACTGCGTTTCCATGGTGATTTCCTCTTACTTCCCGATGCAGAACTGACCGAAGATGGTATCCAGTATATCTTCAACGCCGACTTCGCCAGTCAGGCGTCCCAGTGCGCGCATGGCCAGACGCAATTCCTCACCGCGCATTTCCGGCCACTCCATGCTCAGCGCCGCTTCCAGGCTGGCCGAAGCGACCTCCGCCGCAGCCCGGTGGCGTGCGCGTGTCAGGGGTGGCGGCCCACTTCCTTGTGTCAGTTTGAGGGCTTCTCTTTCAAGCGTTTTTCGCAGTTCGGGAACGCCATCGCCCGTTTGTAGACTGATGCCGAGCACGGGATGCAAGGCCAGTGTGGCGGGAGGAAGCATCAGATCGGTCTTGTTGCAGACGAGAAGCGCCTGAGGAAGTGGCTCGGGATAGGGTTGGTCTGAAGGGAAGAGTTGCAGGACGAAGTCCGAATGTTCCACGTGAAACATCGCTCGCCGGACGCCTTCCGCTTCGATCGGGTCGCTCGTCTCACGCAGGCCCGCTGTGTCGACGAACGTGACTTTCACTCCGGCCAGAATGGTCGCGATTTCAATCGTGTCGCGTGTGGTGCCCGCAATGGGAGAGACAATCGCGGCGTCCCGTTCTGCGAGCAGATTCAGGAGGCTGGATTTTCCGGCATTTGGTGGGCCGACAATAGAGAAGACAAGTCCCCGACGGATTCTCTCGCCGCGCTCTCCGTCCGCAAGGTGGTGGCGGATCTCGATGTTGAGCGTCGCGATTTCACCCAGAAGAGCGTTCTCCACTTCCGGAGGAAGTTCCTCGTCAGGAAAATCGATCAGGGCTTCCTGCTGGGCAAGGACACCGCGCAGTCTGTTCGCCCAGTTTTTGTAAAGCGCGCCGAGAGCGCCGTCAGCCTGAGCGAGGGCCTGCTTGCGCTGCGCCTCCGTCTCGGCTTCGATCAGGTCAGCGATACCCTCGGCTTCCGTCAGATCGACACGTCCGTGCATGAACGCCCGGCGTGTGAATTCTCCCGGTTCTGCTGGACGTGCTCCTGCTGCCACCAGAGCGTCGGCAGTGGCGGAAATAATGGCCGGTCCGGCATGAAGATGGAGTTCGAAACTGTCTTCGCCGGTATAGCTGTTGGGGCCGGGGGACCAGACGACAACGGCGTCGTCCAGATGGTCTTCCTGTTTTGCTGCGTTGCGCCAGATCTTGCGAAAGGACGTTCGGCGTGGTGTGGGGAGTTGGCCGGCAAGGGTGCGGAGAATGTGGTCGCTGCCAGCGCCGCTGACCCGCATGATGGCGATGGCCCCGCGTCCCGAACCTGTGGCGAGGGCAAAGACCGGAGGTAGGGCGTGATGATGGACTGATGCGTTTGACGGCATGATGTGCAGTATCTCGTTCGAAAATCTTAAGTGAATATTGACGTGAGGCGGGCTGGCGCTGACAAGAGGTAGCACGTCCTGCCCGCATCTGTGTGGCCATCTTGTCGGAGTGATCCCATGCCCCAGTTGTCCCTGCATTCTCCGTTGGGGCCTCTTACGATAACGGAAGAAGACGGCGCGATCATTGCTCTGGACTGGGGATGGGGACGTGACCAGACCGAGACGCCTCTGCTGTGTGAAGCGCGGGACTGGCTGGACCAGTGGTTTGATGCGCCGACAGGTTCGTTCCCTTATCCGATGAAGCCGTGGGGGACGGATTACCAGAAGAAGGTCTGGGCTGCGCTCTGCGAGATTCCTCTTGGCGAAACCCGGACCTACAAGCAGATAGCGGAACAGGTCGGTGGTTCGCCTCGTTCCGTCGGGCAGTCCGTGGGGCGTAACCCGCTGCCGATCCTGATCCCCTGCCATCGTGTCGTGGCTGCGCGCGGCCTGGGGGGGTATTCTGGTGATGGCGGTTTGGATGACAAGATCTGGTTGCTGGAATTTGAAGGTGCGTCGTTGCCTTGAATTTTTGAGAGCGTAGCCGTGTATTCTGTTTGGGAATAACAGAACGAAGCGGGTTTGTTGTTTGGGTCAAATGCTCCTTGGATGGCTGATGGCGTTTGACCCGTCAGATGATTGTGGAAAGAATACAGGTCATGACGGATCTTCCGGTTGAACCGAAAGTCATTGTTGGTTTGGCGACTTCGGGACGTGCGCCTGTTCTGGCATCCCTCATCAGGGAACTGAACCGGCAGAGTGTAAGGCCGGATAGGATTGTCATCTGCTATAAGAACCCGACCGATATCGAAGGCGTCACGCCCGCACTTGTGCCGGGATGTGATCTTGTCCTGCTTCAGGGGAGCCGTGGCCTGCCTGCGCAAAGAAATGTCATTCTGGACCATGCGCGGGATGCGGACATTGTGCTGTTCCTTGATGATGATTTCTTTCCACAGCATGACTACATTGAGAAAATGCTGGCCGTTTTCAGGAGCGACAGTCGCATTGCCGGAATGACCGGCAAGGTTCTGGAGGATGGCGCCGTTGGTCCCGGACTGACTGTGGAACACGCGCTTGCCGCCCTCGCGAAACCGGTGACGTCGTGGGACAACGCGATTGTTGATGTCTTTAATACCTACGGCTGCAACATGGCTTTTCGTCTGGATGTAATCAGACATACAGGCATCCGTTTTGATGAAAATCTGCCTCTGTACGCTTGGTATGAAGACATCGATTTTTCAAGGCGTATTCTGCCCTATGGCCGCATTGTCCGGGGAGAAGGCGCGCAGGGTATCCATCTGGGTAGCAAAAAAGGCAAAACATCTGGCGTGCGTCTGGGATATTCCCAGATCGTCAATCCGCTGTACCTTGCCCGCAAGGGATCGTATCTCTGGGGACATGCCTTCAGAAGCGCTGGACGTCATACACTGATCAATGTTGTCAGAAGTGTTCGGCCGGAACCATGGGTCGACCGGAAAGGGCGCATGAAAGGAAATTGGCTTGCCTGGAGGGATGTGCTGCGCGGACGTCTCCGGCCCGGGCATATTCTGGATCTATAAAAGTGACTGTTTTCGGCGTGAAATGAACTGGTAGGTTAATGCGTTTTTCCCTTGTAATTCCGACTCTCGATCGCCCTCGGGATGTAAGGGCCTTTCTGGATGCTCTGGCTCGTCAGACCTTCCGGGATCTTGAAGTCATTCTCGTGGACCAGAGTGGGAGTGATATTTACGATTCTGTTGTGGCGGACTTTTCGGAGATCCTGCCCGTCCGGCATATCAGGATCGATGTCCGGAAATGTCGTTATGCCTGCATTGTCGGTGCGTCCCATGCGACAGGAGACATCATCGCTTTTCCGGACGATGACTGCCTTTATCTTCCGAACACATTGGCGCAGGTTGACGCCAGTTTCAGGAAAAATCCCTCTCTGGGCCTGTTGACTGGCGCCGTACTGAATCAGCATGGACGCCCTTCGCAGATGGGACGGTGGTTGACTGCCAACGCAAGGCTGAATGAAAGCAACATCTGGACGGGGCTGGTGGAGTTCAACATGTTCATCCGTCGGGCCGCGTACGAAGCTGTTGGCGGGTTTGACGTCAACATGGGGCCCGGCTGTCGGTTCGTTGCTGCGGAAGGGCAGGATCTGGGGCTGCGTCTGCTGGCGCATGGCGTAAAGGGTTATTTCGACCCGCGGATTCAGGTGATGCATCCGGACAAGCCGACTGACGTGAATCTGACGCGCGCCAGAAGTTACGCCAGAGGGATGGGATACGCACTGCGCAAAAATGCAGCACCCTGCACTGTGCTTCTGGAGTTTGTGATCAGGCCTGTTGGTGGAATCCTCTTCAACATCCTGAAAGGTGACCGACATACAGCGCTTTATCATGCGTGTGTGTTGCTGGGGCGTGTGGAAGGATATTATTCATCCGCTGCCAGACAGGCTCAGAGAAGCCTGAGAGGGAAGACCTGAAACTTTTTGGTGATCTCTTTATTTGGAATTTTCTAAATAAAGAAGTATTTATCTATTTTAGATATGAATATTTCCAATAACTATGTCTATATTCAAAATATGAAACGAAGCGCTGAGGCAGAAAATCTATAGATTCGTTCGCGGTTAAAATAAAAATCACGAAAAAACAGTGTGTTGTTTATACGTGGTAGCTTTTTTACATGTTATTCGTTTGATAAAGGTTAACAAGGCGTATAAACGTGTACCGAAAAGTATCTGTAACAATTGTCTTCTGCGTACATCCTGACTGTTCTTCAGGGAGGGATGTGCGACGGATGTCCGGTCTCTGACCGGCTTTCAGCGAACGAGGTCCGTAGATGGCTACAACTTACTGGAATGGGTCAACGTCGGACGATTTTTTCGATCCCACGAACTGGTCGAATGAAGACCTTCCTCAGAGTCACACATGTCAGGCAGCCACCATTGCCGGGACCAGTGAAGATGATCGCGCTGTCGCTGTGGCGAATGCCGTGTCTTACGGACAGATACATTCGCTCAGCATCGGTGATTACGGCACCCTGAAGATCACGGCGCAGGCCTCTTCAACGGATGCCGGAAACGTATTCTCGACCTACGGTATGGAAATCGCTCCGACCGGTGAACTGATCGTCGATACGTCGTCGCAGGTGGAGCTGGGCCTCTACACGCAGAATCGTGGCGGTACGATCACGATCATTGATAACCCGGGCAAGGTTGTTCTGGATGGCAACAGCCTGAACGGAACCGGCACGCTCAATCTGGTCAACTCCACGCTGGGCAGTGCGGAAGCGCCGATCCATATCCCGGATATGGACATCACGCTCCAGAACGGCAGCACGCTTTATACCGGCTGGAACACGACCGGAAGCTCGATCACGTTTGATCCGTCCTCGACCAACACGGTTGTTCTGGACGCAAATGATTCGACGATTTCGACAGCCATTTACGGCGTTTCAGAAAATTCGCAGTTTGCCATCAACGGCAGCGAAGGGGTTACGCCTGCCAGCGCCAATGTTGTGGCGAATGGTGACGGTTCATACAGCTACACCATCTCCTTCACGAACGGGCACTCCCTGACACTGTCCGATATCGTGCCGGCTGACGGGTTTGTTCCCGGTTCAGTGTCGTTCAGTAAGGATGCCGCAGGTGACTGGCTGTTCACAGAGCAGAACGCCAGCACCGTCACGCCTGACTATGCGTCCACAACACAGCACGAACAGCTTCAGGCTGTTGTCACGCATGCTGATGATGTCGGTTCCGGCACAGCAGCAACGACCAATGGCTACACAAATCACTCATCCGTAGCGACGGACACCTTCATCGGCACAGGCACGGAAAGCAATCCGGCGAGCTGGTCTGACACCAGTAACTGGTCTCAGGGTGATATCCCGCAGTCAGACAGCTGCTTCCACGCCTCTCTTTCAGGCTCGGACACTGATCCGCTTTATGTCGTCGCCGATCAGTCAAATGTGGGGCAGTTCGTCAGCCTTTCGGTCAATCCGAACGCCACACTGACCATTACGGCCAATAACCCCCAGAATCCGAACAGCTACGTGTTCTCAACGGCGGGTTTTGAAGTTCGCGGCAACGGTGTGCTGAACATCGATACCCCGGCGAAGGTCGAGCTTGGTGGCGTCAGCGCCATGGACGGCACGCTGAACATCACGGGCAATGATGGAAATGTCGTTTTCGACAGCAGCCATCTTGCTGGTGGCGGAACGCTGAATCTGTCGAACTCCACGCTGGGCACACAGGCCAATTCGATGATGGTCGATCTGCCGCAGATCAACCTGACGGATGACAGCACGTTCTATGCACGGCTGTATGGCAACACGAGCACGATCAGCTTCGATGACAGCAGCAACACGCTTGTTCTGGCTGGTGACACGAAGCAGATCGATACGACTTTTGTCGGGGTCAATGCGAACACGCATTTCGCCATTGATGCTGACCTGAACACGCAGCCGACTGCGGCCGTTTATACGAAAAACGATGACGGCAGCTATTCGCTGGCGATCACACTCGATAACGGTCAGACCTACACGCTGTCTCACATCGAAACGGCTGACGGCTTTGTTCCAGGCTCTTCGACATTCTCGAAAGATGCTGCTGGTGACTGGCTGATCAACACGGTCGCGACCGATGTCTGCTTCGTTGAGGGCACGCTCATTCGCACAACGCGCGGTGATGTGGCTGTTGAAGACCTGTCCGTTGGTGATGAACTGATTGTCGTCGATGCCGACGCGAGCAGCCGTCCTGTTGTCTGGGTCGGTTTCCAGAACGCTGTCATACGTCCGGAACTTGATGATGCGGACGCGGGTTATCCGGTTCGTATTCTCAAGGACGCCATTTCCGAGAATGTGCCGTCTGCTGATCTTCTGGTTACAGCCGAGCACGGTCTGTATCTTGAAGGCGGCTTTGTGCCGGTGCGTATGCTGGTGAACGGGTCGAGCATTTTCTATGATCGCTCCGTGACGTCCTATCGCTACTTCCATGTAGAAACAGAGCGTCACAGCATCATTCTTGCTGAGAATGTTGCTACAGAAAGCTATCTCGACACGGGCAATCGTCGCTCGTTCACTGGTGGCGCTGTCGTTTCGCTGACTTCACGTCATCTGACATGGGCGGACGCTGCAGCGCCTCTGCTCACAGACCGTGAGACGGTGGAAGGCCTGCACCAGCGCATCGCCGCACGGGCAGTGAACGCTCTTGGTCTCGCTGCCCCTGCCAGGCAGCCTCTGACACGGAAATCAGATCTGTCGTTCCGCACACTTTCCGGGCAGACGCTGCGTCGTCTGGACGAAAAGAATGGCGTTGTGACAGTCGAAGTTCCTGAAAATGTCACGGAAATCCGGATCTGCTCGCGTGCTGACAGACCGTCTGACATCGTCGGTCCGTTTGTCGATGACCGTCGCATGCTCGGTGTTCTGGTGGGCAGCGTGACCCTGCTGGAAGGCGGTTCCTATGGTCGTGCTGTCAGCAGCCACCTCGATGGACAGTCTCATGTCGGCTGGCATGGTGTCGAGAAGAATGCTTCGGTTCGCTGGACCAACGGAGACGCTGTTCTCGATCTTGGTGAGAGAGTGCTGAATACAAAAGCTCTGCTCAAAATCCAGATTGCAGCAGCCGGTCCCTACCGTCTTGAGACAAATGGAAAGACCCTTCGTCTCTGCGCCTGAATGGTGCTCTGACGACTCATTGAAAAGGGCCGTAGCAGGTAATCTGCTACGGCCCTTTTTTATGGCGCATGTGTTTTGCAGGCAGGAGAGAGAGCGGGGCTATAACCGATGAAACCGGTTTGTCTGCTTCCGGAAGAAAAAGATGCGCAAAGACTTTTGATTTAGCAGGCGGGCAGTTCGCCTGTTCATGTTGCTCTCTGGCGTGATCAGGATTTTTAGATAGATCCGTGTTTTCGAAAAATTACCCTGGAATTTTTCTGGAGACGGTCAGTCTCCAGTTTTGAAACCGCTTTTTATATCGGCGGTCTGTTCATAAGCGAGAATGCGCTGCACACGCTCGCCCGACCATTCCCGCTTCTCCAGCCAGCGTTTGTATCTTTGCTGAAGCATATAACGCAGCCACCGGCCTGTAGGCATGCGCTTTCTGTATGGTGCGAGTTCTGGAAAAGTGCCGGTGATTTCATCGTAAGGTGAGGAGGCCGTCACATCCCAGGGCGGCAGGTCGGCATCCCAGGGCTTGGGAGATGACATGAAGTGATAGATACAGGGCGCAATGATGGAATCGAGACCGATATTTCTGAAGAAGATCGGAAAGTTCCACGCAAAAGACATGGAAAGACGATGGGAGCGTCCGACGAGATTGAGAACATCCTGGTCGGGATAACGTGTTTTCGACTGGAACAGTCCAAACTTTTCCCATGCTTCCCGTCCTATGCGCCCCCAGCCAGCGCGATCGGCGTAAAGAACGCCGGAATTGAAATACTGTTTTGCGTCATCATCAGAAAAACCGAACGCGGAAAAATGCTCCAGAAATGAACGGGCCGCCGGATCATCATCGCCCACGGCAAAACTCATGGGGTCCGTTACGGCTCCAAATGTTCCGTCAGCAAGCGGCTGTTTCAGGAGGCGGTCCAGATCGCCACGTATCTGGGTATCTCCGTCCACATACAGGAAGCGTTCGTAAGGAGTGGGCAAAAGATCATCGAGAAAGAGGCGGGCCAGCATGGCCGGTGCATGTCCGATATCTCTGGCCGTATAGCAGAGAAAGACAATATCGTTCTGATCGCACAGTCTGGAAAAGATTTTTTGTGTGGCGGGATCTATATCGATTCCGATCAGCAGAATATCGGTGAGATCCCTGCTGGTATTGCGTCTCGCCTGTATGGCGCTGACGAAGCTTGGGAACAGGTAGCCGACGTCGGATGTGTAGCAGACACAGACTTCAGGCATGGAAACTCCCTACAGACGACAGCACTGCTTTTGTTTGGTTTCTGAATATCGTTTTCTGTCCTGAAAATATGCTCAGGCAGGTATGATTATGAAACATATAAAGGATTGTTTCACAATAATTTATTCGGAGTAGCCAGCGGGCTTTGGTGTTTCTTTTCAGTCAGGAAGTAGACCAGATGATGCTTTCACGGTCTCATTTTGAAACTATCCTGAAAATATAAGCGATTTCCAGTCAGTTCTGTTCGATCGCCCGTACGACCATATCCGGCGTCAGAACCTGTGGCAGGATACGTCCTTCCGCAT
Organism: Drosophila azteca; assembly: GCA_005876895.1. Lineage (NCBI taxonomy): Eukaryota > Metazoa > Arthropoda > Insecta > Diptera > Drosophilidae > Drosophila > Drosophila azteca. The sequence continues at coordinate 134,969 of VCKU01000070.1, forward strand.
GAGGCGGATAATAAACATATAGCGGCACGCCATCGCGGCCATGCTCGCGCAGGAACGTGGTGATGTCCGCATCCCTGCTGGTCCAGTCGCCTTTCATGAAAACAATGCCATGCTCGACAAAGGCTTTCTGAACGACGGAGCTTTCGATCGCCACGTGATCATTGACGAGACAGGTGATGCACCATGCCGCCGTCATGTCCACGAAAACGGGTTTTCCATCCTGCCGCAGAGCCGCGAGACGTGCCGGTGAGAATACTGTTCCCGCATCAGCGTCTGCATCCGAGGAATGCGCGGACGTTTCCGATGATGACGACAGGAGAGGCAGTAATGCGAAGGGAGACAGGGCGGCAAGGATCGACGCAAGCATGACCAGACGGGAGCGTCGGGAGGAGATCGTCCGGGAAAGGGTCATGAGCCAGCCGCTGAAACCCAGAGCCAGAAGCCCGGCGCAACCGATCGCTACCGGGGTGCCGCCGCCCTGCTGTGCAAGAACCCAGACCAGCCAGACACAGGTCGCAAATATGGGAAAAGCCAGAATCTGTCGGAAGATATCCATCCAGCGACCAGGGCGGGGAAGAAACCGTCCGGCATTCGGGACAAGGGTCAGCGCCAGATAGGGGCTGGCTAGTCCAAGACCCATGGCCAGAAAAATACCGAGCGCCGCCAGAGGTGGAGCGGCGAGCGCGCCTGCGATGGCGGCTCCCATGAAAGGCGCCGTGCAGGGGGTCGCCACAAGAACGGCGAGCAGTCCGGTCAGAAAATCACCCGGAAGTCCACGATGCCGGGTTAGAATGGACTGCCCGGCGCTGATGACGGGCAATTCGAAAGCGCCAAGCTGGCCCAGTCCGACCGCAAACAGAAACCAGCAGATTCCCGCGACAAACACAGGAGACTGGAACTGGAAACCCCACCCGGCGGACAGCCCGGCATGACGCACCACCAGCATCACAGCACCAAGAAGTCCGAACATCGCCAGCACGCCCGCCGTGTAGGCGAGGCCGCTCTGAAAATGCTTCCGGTCTTCATGCAGGCGTAAAATCGCCAGCGCCTTCATGGCCAGAACCGGAAAGACACAGGGCATCAGGTTCAGGATCAGACCGCCCAGAAAGGCAAAGGCCACCAGAGCCAGCCAGCCAGTCTCAGGGGCAGGATTCACGGCTGCTGCAACAGGCGTGGCGCTGAAGGACAGGACGCTTCTTTCATTGGCCGCATCCCGCAACTCCAGAAGACCGGTAAAGGATTTCCCTTCGGCAAACCCTTCTTCCGGCTTCAGTCGAAGCGTCATCCGATCCTGACCGACCGTCAGGGGTTGTGGCGCGACCTGATCAATGCGTCCGGCGACATCCGGAATGACCCATGCCTGTTTTACAGCCTGCGAGGAGAGGCCATTGCCCTGCACGGTGAGCAGGCCATCCGACGTGATGGTTGTCTGAAAGGGGGAGGGGCGGGGCTGCTGTTCTGCAGCGCGCCGGAAGAGGGGAGCCTGCGCGGAGGGAGTAGCTGGTCCTATGGGGAGGTCGAGGTGGAAGTCGGCCTGTTCCGGAACGCAGACGGCAGCACACACAAGCCAGTCTGCATGAGCGCTGATGGTCACGTTCCGACCCTGCACATCGGCAGCCTGAGGTGTGACTGTGACTGGCAGCAGCGCGTCGCCAGTATAGCCGTAAGACATCAGCGGGCCTTCCGGCAGGCGTTCCGGCGCGGGCCACTCAATGGCGTCCGCTTTCCCGGAGAGGTTGCCGGAGAGCGTGACAGTGAGGTTCACTGGCTCTCCCGCATCGCCGGGGTTTTTCCAGTAGGTGTGCCAGCCGGGTTTCAGATGCAGGAGCAGCCCGGCCATGAAAGGATGTCCTGCTTCGATCCGGTCACTGTCGGTCACAAGACTGGCCGTGTCCCGCTCGCTCGTGACCGGCTGGCTTTCAGCAGCGGAGGCGGACAGGGAGAGGAACAGTCCGGCAAGCGCGAGGAAGCTGGTGGACAGGGTGCGGAGAGTGCGCAGGGTCGCGCTCCTGTGGCTGTGACGGATGGACGAATCTCTTTACAGCAAAGAGGCGACGGCGGGGAGCGGCGTTCTGCTCCATGAAACAGGCATCCCATTCCGGAAGATTGCTCCGATCCACACCTCCCGCCATAACCGCTGCATGAACGACAGAACCACCCTCATTGCCAATCTCCTGAACGCACCGGGCGATGAACTCCCCGTCCGGGCCTGCCTGCCTGTTCTGACCGAGACGCTGGAGACGCAGCCCAACGCCGTGCTGGTGGCCCCACCGGGAGCAGGCAAGACCACGCTCGCTCCACTGGCTCTGCTTGAGGCGACATGGCGCGGGGAGGGCGAGCGGATCATCATGCTCGAACCCAGACGGCTGGCGGCACGGGCGGCGGCGCAGAGGATGGCGTCCCTGCTGGGTGAGCGGGCCGGGGAGACGATCGGATTCCGCACACGGCTTGAAAGCGCCGTCTCGGAGGCGACGCGCATCGAGGTTGTGACGGAAGGGCTGTTCCTGCGCCGTCTGCTGTCCGATCCGACACTGGACGACGTGGCCTGTGTGATCTTCGACGAAATCCACGAACGCTCTCTGGACGCCGATCTGGCACTCGCCTTCTGCCTTGATCTTCAGCAGACGCTGCGCCCCGATCTCCGCCTGCTCGCCATGTCGGCGACGGCGGATACGGCGACGTTGTGTGATCTGATGCAGGCTCCGGTCGTGGAGAGCGAGGGGCGGCAGTTTCCCGTCGAAATCCGCCATACGAAACGCGACCTGACCTCGCCGCGTGACCTGCCGATGGAAGCCGCGCGCGCCGTGCGTGAGATGCTGGCGGAACACGAAGGCGACATTCTCGTGTTCCTGCCGGGAACCGGCGAAATCAGACGCGTCATGGCGGAATTGCAGGGTGTGTCGGCTCTGGTGCTGCCCCTGCATGGCGAACTGCCTCCCGCCGAACAGGCCCGTGTGCTGACGCCTGAGTCTGATGGTCGGCGTCGTGTGATTCTCTCGACTTCCATCGCCGAGACGTCGCTGACCGTGCCCGGCGTGCGCATCGTGATTGACGGCGGCTTTCGCCGTGCGCCGCGTTTCGATCCCGGAGCCGGACTGGCCCGGCTTGAGACGATGCGCATCTCCCGTGCGGCGGCGACGCAGCGGTCGGGTCGTGCGGGGCGTGAAGCGCCGGGTTTCAGTCTCCGGCTCTGGACGGAAGCGACCGGTCGAGGTCTCACGCCGCATGATCGCCCGGAAATTCTGGACGCCGACCTGTCGGATTTCGTGCTGGCCACCAGCCTGTGGGGCGACGCCATGGGAGGCGAGAGCGCGCTGCGCTTTCCGGATACACCTCCGGCGGGCGGGATCGCGGCGGCGCGTGAACTGCTGGGGCAGTTGGGCGCTGTGAACGAAGAGGGACATCCGACGGAACTGGGGCGTAGAATGGCGTCGCTCGGCACGCATCCGCGTCTGGCGGCGATGATGGTGGCCGCCCGTAATCCGCCCGAAGCGGCGCTGGCGGCTGATCTGGCGGCGCTGCTGGAGGAACGCGATCCTCTCCGGCCTCGAATGGGCGGACGTTCCGGCGGACCTCCGCCCGTGCCGCCGGCTGACCTGTCCCTTCGTCTGGAACTCATTGCCGGTGGCGATCATCCCGATGCTGATCGGGGCGCTCTGGCGCGGATCAGGCAGGCGGCGGGGCAGTTCAGACGTCGCCTCGGGCTACGCGTACAGACACCCGCAGTGGGAGATGTGGCTGCCCTCGTGGCGGCCGGGTTCCCTGATCGTATTGCACAGGCGCGGGGAGAGCCGGGAAGCTATCGCCTGTCCGGTGGAGGCAGCGCCCGCATCAGCAAGGCGGACAGGTTGGGAGAGGGGAAGCTGCTGGCGGTAGCTTCCCTATTCCTGCGGAAGAGCGCTGAGATCAGGCTGGCCGCGCTGCTCGATCCAAACAACCTTCCGCAGGCGCTGCTGGACAGGGCGACCGAGCAGGTGGAAACGGCGCTCGACTCGACCACCGGCTCGATCATCGCGCGTCGTCGGCTGCGTGTGGGAGCGCTGGTCCTGCGGGACCGGACCGAAACGGTAAAGTGTGAAGACGCTTCGGAACTGCTACTGGCGCAGGTGGCTGGCTCGCTCGACACGGCTCTGACATGGACCGAGGCGGCCCGGCAGTTTCAGGCCCGTGTCATTGTTTCACGGGAAACACTCGGTCGGACCGATCTCCCTGATCTGTCGAATGAGGCGCTTTCCGCCACTGTCGCGGAATGGCTGTCACCCTGGCTGAATGGCGTGACGACGCTGACTGCGCTGAAGGGACTCGATCTTCTGGCGATCCTGCGTAGCCGTCTGCCTCATGCGGAACTGGTCGCGCTGGACCGGGACCTGCCGACCGAACTCACCCTGAAAGGCGGGCGCGTGAGGGTGGATTATACCGAGCCTGTCCCGATTGCTGCGGCGCGGGCGCAAACCTTCTACGGCACGACGGAAACACCGCGTCTGGCTGGCGGGCGGGTGCCACTGCGTCTGGCGTTGCTGTCTCCCGCCGGACGTCCGCAGGCGTTAACGGCGGATCTGGCGTCTTTCTGGTCGAACGGATGGCTGGACATGCGGCGTGACATGCGGGGCCGGTATCCACGCCATGACTGGCCGGAGAACCCGGCGGTGGCGTCCCCGCCCGAGCCACGAAAAAGACACTAAGACGCGGCATCCGTGCCACAGTGTGACATAAATTAGCAGCAGTACTGTATCGTTAGGGTTGTATTCACGTTTCGTTTATCTCAACGCATGAGGGTGTGATGAAGATGCTGAACGCATAATGACCGGACTATCCTGCTTTCGGCCTTCCCGTCTGCGCCTCGGTCGGCGTCGGGACTGGCTTTCTTCGCCGGCCAGAGGCCGCTTCGCTTTCTCCCTGCTGTCCGCTGGTCTTCTGGCCGGGCAAGGGTTTGAGACGTCCAGGGCTCATGCTGATGGCGTGGCGGCTTCCCCGGCAGTGCCTGCCGCCAGTTCCTCTGTCAGCGGTCCGGTCAGCAATGACATGGCGGCTGTGCTGGGGGTCGCACGCCCTCTGACATTTGCCCCTCTTGTCAAAAAGGTGGGGCCTGCCGTCGTCAATATCGCCGTGACGCGGGACATCAATCCCTCCAGCAGCAAACGTTTGCACGTTCTGCCGGACGTCAAGGGAACGCCTCTTGAACGCCGGTTCCGGGAGCGTCTGCGACGGCATGGCGAGGAGATGCTTGGGGCGGGTTCCGGCTTCATCATCGATCCGTCCGGCATCATCGTGACCAACAATCACGTCGTCGGCGACGCCTCGAACATCACGGTGTCCCTGTCCAACGGGCATGAGCTTCCGGCGCGCGTCCTCGGCGTGGATGACCTGACGGATATTGCCGTCATCAAGGTCGAGAGTCTGACGCCGCTGCCTTATGTGAAATGGGGCGAGAGCCGGCAGGTACAGGTCGGTGACTGGATCATGGCTGCGGGCAATCCGTTCGGCCTGGGTTCCTCCATTACGGCGGGGATTGTATCGGCGCGTGGGCGGGATATTGGTGCGAGTCCGTTCGATGACTTCCTGCAACTTGATGCGCCGATCAATCCGGGCAATTCCGGTGGTCCGACCTTCAACATGCAGGGCGAGGTGATCGCCATCAATACCGCCATCGTCTCGCCTACAGGCGGCTCGGTGGGCATCGGCTTCTCCATTCCTTCCGAGCTTGTGATTCCGGTGGTCGAGGCCCTGCGGACCAGCGGTCATATCGAGCGCGGGTGGCTGGGCGTGACGCTTGAGGATGAGGAAGGGCAGGACGGGGCAAGAGTTGTCGATGCTGACAAGGGCGGCGCAGCCCAGCTCGCCGGTCTCAGGAAGAACGATTTCATCATTACGGTGGGGGCCGAACATGTGGAAAACGCCCGCACTCTCATTCGTATCATCGCCGCCACAAAACCCGGAACAACGCTGCCTCTGACCGTAAGGCGCAAGGCTGTCGTGCTGAAAATGCAGGTATCCATTGGTACACGACCTGTTGATGACGGACGTTATGGTGATGGTGACGACCAGTGACGTCGACAGGAAGAATCCGGATTTCTATTGTTGTGAAAGAGAGACTGGAACTGTCTTGAGGCGGTTTCAATGTGTCGCGCCCGGTGATGGTCAGTCTTCACCGGGATAAGTATAAATCAAATAAGGTGAGAACACTTGATCTTGACGGTTCCCGTACGCACATAATGCGATTATATGCTAGCAGGGATTCGGGAGCCCGGAGGGGTTGCCGCGCTTTGTGCCGTCACGTTGACAGGAGCTTACCATACCAAGACCACCCATTCCCACCCCGCCTAATCGTGAGGGGCCCCGCGTAAACGAAGAGATCCGCATTCCTCAGGTCCGCCTGATTGATGAGGAAGGCGAAATGCAGGGCGTGATGACGACGCGTGAGGCTCTGGCCCGTGCTTATGGCGTCGGACTGGATCTTCTTGAAATCAGCCCGAACGCGGAACCGCCGGTCTGCAAGATACTTGATTACGGCAAGTACAAGTATGAGCAGCAGAAAAAGCGTAACGAAGCGCGGAAGAAGCAGAAGGTCATCGAGATCAAGGAAGTCAAGGTTCGTCCGAACATCGACGAAAATGACTACCAGGTTAAGATGCGTTCCATGAAGTCGTTCATTGGCGATGGTGACAAGGTCAAGGTCACGCTCCGTTTTCGTGGACGAGAGATGGCTCATCAGGACCTCGGCGTGAAGGTTCTGGAGCGTATCCGCAACGAGATGGAAGAAGAAGCCAAGGTCGAGCAGATGCCAAGGCTTGAAAACCGTCAGATGGTTATGGTCCTCGCACCGCGCTGAATCAGGGCGGTTGAAGACAGGAAAAGGGGCGTTGGACAGAGTTTGTTCAGCGCCCCTTTTTTTGTGTTTTGCGGAATCAGGATCAAACGGTCTGCGTTTCTTTGTGGGGCATGGGGCAAAGTCCCATCAATAACCGTCTGGCAGGGACGCCGTTGCCATCCCCCGGAACTTTTACTCCTCGTCCGAAGGCTCTGTTTCCAGTGGAGGCGGCAGGCGACGGTCGGACTTCGTGTGGCCGATCGCTTCCCCGCCATGTTCACGGCTGGTCGAGGTCTCGGCCTGAGGCAGGTGGATGACAAACCGGGCGCCCAGCACCTTTCCGGAGGAATCCATTCGGTTTTCTGCTCGGATGGTGCCTTTCAGCGCCTGAATGATCTGCCTGCTGATGGACAGACCAAGACCGGAATGCTGCCCGAAATGTTCTGATTTCGGACGCTCGGAATAGAAGCGATCAAAGACGGAATCGAGTTTTGAGGCGGGGATGCCCGGCCCTTCGTCAGCAACCGACAGCTCCACGAAGGGACCGGCTGCATGCGCCTCCAGCCAGATATGCGCCTTGGGCGGCGAGAAGGAAATGGCGTTGCCGATCAGGTTGCGCAGGACTTGCACAAGCCGGTCCTCGACCGCCAGAGCGCGGAGCGGATGCGCAGGCGTGTCATCATGGACGCTCACAATAATTTCCGGCTGCTCGGGCTTGCGGGTGGACTGATGGATTTCGGCAAGAAGGGAAAGCAGCGGCCCTATCGCCACAGGCGTTGCGCGCGCACGCGACAGTTCCGCATCCAGTCGGCTGGCGTCGGAGATATCGGTGATCAGACGGTCCAGTCTGCGGACATCCTCCGCGATGATGGTCAGAAGACGCCTCTGGCGCTCTACGTCGTCAATGCGGAGGAGTGTCTCGATGGCGGAGCGGATGGATGTCAGCGGGTTCTTGATCTCGTGCGACACATCGGCTGCAAAGCGCTCGATCGCATCCATGCGTGTCCACAGGGCCTGCGTGCTGTCCTGAAGCGCGCGGGCGAGATCGCCAATCTCGTCGCTTCGACCCAGCAGGCTGCTGGGCACGGTGCCGGAGCGTCCGGAGCTTTCCCGCATGATGTGCGCGGAGGTGGCGAGCCGCAGCAGCGGGCGTGCGATGGTCAGAGACAGATACCAGGACAGCAGAACCATGATCGCCATGGCCAGCAGGAAAAGCGACAGGATGGAAGAGCGGATCTTGAAGAGCGATGTATCGATCGCCTCGCCGGTCCGCGTCAGCTGCAGAATGCCGACCGTCTGTCCGTCATGGACGATAGGTTCCGCAATGGTGATGACCAGCGTGTGATTTTCCGTCCGGCGGATGTAGGGCGGCGTTTCGACCTCATCGAAGGAATGGTCGTTCGGGGCTTTCGTATTGTGATGTCGCGGATGGCCATCGTCCCGCAGAGGGCTGTCATCCACGCCGCCGACGAGAAAATCGATAACCGACCGCATGATGCCCGGATGGGGAGGCGGTTCTGTGACTTCTCCCTGCGGGAGGGTGTTCTGCGTCTCCGGCGGCGGCGGGTCGCTCGCAATATGATGCGCCAGTTTTTCCTGATGGCTGTCGGCGATCAGTTGTCCGTCAGGCGAATAGACACGCGCATCGGCCCGGGGGCTGGGTTCCGTGAGACGCAGCAGAAGCGGACGCGTCAGCCCCGGCTCAAGCGTGTAGGCCTCGGTGGGAAGAGCCGGATTGCGACGTGAATGAGTGCTCTGATTCTGGGTGACGGCGCTCTGACCAAGAGCGCCCGCATAGATACGCGCCTGCTCTCGCAACGCTCCGACTTCGGCCGCCAGCAGGCTGTTGCGGAACTGGTTGAGGAACAGCAGCGTCATGCCGAAAACGGCGAGCGGCAGGATGTTGACCAGCAGGATGCGACGCATCAGCGGCGAGATCAGCCGCTTCGGTGCGTCGGCGTCACGCTGTCTGGAAGGCGACAGAAAGGTCGTGGCCTTCAGTATTGTCCGGCGACAGAAAGCGAGGACGCGCGCAACAGGAGCAGGAAGGTCCGGCTTCGCTCCGGCCAGCTTTCTGATCTCACCCGACAGTTGGGTCAGGCTGGCGGGAAGGGACGCTTTCCGATGCGGGTCGCCTTCCGGTGGAGTGGTCACCGTTCTTCCTCTGCCGGCCTCATGGCTCAGTCTTCCTTGTAGCGGTAACCGATGCCGTATAGCGTTTCGATCTGGTTGAAGGCGTCATCGACCTGCCGGAATTTCTTCCGCACGCGCTTGATGTGGCTGTCGATGGTCCTGTCATCAACATAGATGTTGTCGCCGTAAGCCGCGTCGATCAGCTGGTCGCGGGATTTGACCAGTCCGGGACGGGAGGCAAGCGCCTTGACCAGCAGGAACTCGGTGACGGTCAGGGGAACATCCGTGCCTTTCCACTGACACCGGTGGCGGGCCTCGTCGAGCGTCAGATCACCGCGGACCAGAGTGTTGCTGGTGATTTCCCCGGCCGCCTCGGCGCGATTGACGTCGTTGCGGCGCAGGAGCGCGCGGATGCGCTCGATCAGAAGCCGCTGCGAAAAAGGTTTTGTGATGTAATCATCTGCTCCCAGCCGCAGCCCCATCAACTGATCAACCTCTTCATCCTTGGAGGAAAGGAAGATGATGGGCAGGTTGGAGCGGGCGCGGAGCCGCTGAAGAAGTTCCATGCCATCCATGCGCGGCATCTTGATATCAAGAACGGCCAGATCCACCGGGCGGCTGGTCAGATCCTGAAGGGCCTGCTCTCCATCAATAAAGGCGCGAACGGCATATCCCTCGGCTTCCAGCGTCATCTGGACGGAGGTCAGGATGTTGCGATCATCATCAACCAGCGCAATCGTCTGTTTTTCTGTCACGAAATCGATTCCCTCCGGGGCGCTGGCGCACCCGTTCTGTGGCTTCATCAAGAGCAAACTGGGTTGATAATAGCCGGGTCTGACATGCCGGGCTACCGGGCGCGGCGGTCAGTGTTTTATTTTTAGAAGGTTCAGGGGATTAATGCTGATGGCAAATGCAAATAATGAAAGCAAAAATTAACCATCGGGCGTGCATCCTGAAGCGGAAGGAGGCGGGAGAAATGCATCTGGCTGTGGGCTGAGCATAAAATTCGTCCGGTCTGCCTTCTTGTCGATTGCTCCGAGGATGCCTAATTCTTACCCTATGACGAACATGACAGACACCCACGAGGCCGGATCGCCAGCGGATGAGGCGGCGACTGACCTCAACGAGCACCATTCCTCCGTTCATGGAGACGCGGCAGCTGATGATCAGGCGTCTTCGTCTGATCAGGTGATGAGCGCGGCCAGCAGCCGGATCAAGGAACTGGAAGCGCAACTGGCTGAAGAGCACGACAAATGGATGCGCTCTGAAGCCGAAATGCAGAATCTTCGGACCCGCACAAAGCGTGAGATCGACGATGCGCGTCAGTACGCCGTGCAGAAATTCGCACGCGATGTCGTGGAAGCGGCTGAGAACCTGAAGCGTGGACTCGCCAGTCTGCCGCCGAAAACCGAAGGTGAAGACAGCATCATCACCAAGATGCGTGAAGGAATTGAAGGCACGGAACGGTCGTTCCTGTCCATCCTCGAGCGTCATGGCGTTGTGTGCCACGATCCTGCAGGACAGGCTTTTGACGCCAATCATCATCAGGCCATGGCGGAGCAGCCCAGCCCTGAGCACGAGACGGGAACCGTCATTCAGGCCTGGACGCCCACATGGACGCTACATGGCCGTCTGCTGAAACCGGCGATGGTTGTTGTTGCCAAGAATTGAGTCCGGACGTGTCGATTTTCGGGAGCGACAACTCTTGAAAGCCCGACATGAGGCTCCTACATCGGATTTAAAGATGATGTAGCCAGCCGCTGTTTATGGCAGGACTATTGAAATAAGGGGCGCATCCGGTGCTTCGGGCCGAGTGCGACCGCTGAAAGAGGATTAGTTATATGAGCAAAGTTATCGGTATTGACCTTGGTACGACCAACTCCTGCGTAGCGATCCGCGAGGGTAACGAAACAAAGGTTATCGAGAACAGCGAAGGCGCGCGCACGACGCCGTCGATGGTGGCGTTCACCGAAGGCGGTGAAATGCTCGTCGGACAGGCCGCGAAGCGTCAGGCCGTCACCAACCCGGCCAACACCCTGTATGCCGTGAAGCGTCTGATCGGTCGTCGCTTTGACGATCCGACCGTCCAGAAGGACAAGGAACTCGTTCCCTACGCCATCGTGAAGGGTGACAATGGCGACGCATGGGTCGAGGCACGTGGCAAGAGCTACGCACCTTCCCAGATCGCAGCCTTCGTGCTCGGCAAGATGAAGGAAACAGCCGAGTCCTATCTCGGCGAGAAAGTGACCCAGGCGGTCATCACGGTTCCTGCTTACTTCAACGACGCCCAGCGTCAGGCCACGAAAGACGCCGGCAAGATCGCGGGTCTTGAAGTCCTGCGCATCATCAACGAGCCGACGGCTGCTGCGCTGGCTTATGGTCTTGAGAAGAAGAACGGGGGCACGGTCGCGGTTTATGACCTTGGCGGCGGCACCTTCGACGTGTCGGTTCTCGAGATCTCCGATGGCGTGATCGAAGTGAAGTCCACCAATGGTGATACGTTCCTCGGTGGTGAAGACTTCGACAACCGGATCATCGACTTCCTCGCCAGCGAGTTCAAGCGTGATCAGGGTATCGATCTGAAGTCCGACAAGCTGGCTCTGCAGCGTCTGAAGGAAGCTGCCGAAAAAGCGAAGATCGAGCTGTCTTCTTCCAAGGAGACCGAGATCAACCTGCCGTTCATCACGGCTGACGCTTCGGGTCCGAAGCATCTCGTGGTGAAGCTGACCCGTGCGAAGCTGGAAAGCCTCGTTGACGATCTGATCGCCCGCACGATGGAGCCCTGTAAGGCTGCTCTGAAGGACGCAGGTCTGAACGGTTCCCAGATCGACGAAGTCATTCTCGTCGGCGGCATGACCCGTATGCCGAAGGTGATCGAGGCCGTTAAAGAGTTCTTCGGCAAAGAGCCTGCCCGTAACGTGAACCCCGACGAAGTCGTGGCGATCGGTGCGGCCATTCAGGGCGCGGTCCTGAAGGGTGACGTGAAGGACGTTCTGCTTCTCGATGTGACGCCGCTGTCGCTTGGTATCGAAACGCTGGGTGGCGTGTTCACCCGTCTGATCGACCGCAACACGACGATCCCGACGAAGAAGAGCCAGACCTTCTCCACGGCTGAAGACAACCAGAACGCCGTGACCATCAAGGTCTATCAGGGTGAGCGTGAGATGGCGGCTGACAACAAGCTGCTGGGCAACTTCGACCTGACCGGTATCGCTCCGGCGCCTCGTGGCGTGCCGCAGATCGAAGTGACTTTCGACATCGACGCCAACGGCATTGTCTCCGTGTCCGCCAAGGACAAGGCGACCGGCAAGGAGCAGCAGATCAAGATCCAGGCTTCTGGTGGTCTGTCCGATGCCGACATCGACAAGATGGTCAAGGACGCGGAAGCGAACGCAACGGCTGACAAGGCGAAGCGTGAAGCGGTCGAAACCCGTAACAACGCCGAGGGTCTGGTCAATCAGGTCGAGAAGTCCCTGTCCGAGGCTGGCGACAAGGTTCCGGCTGCTGACCGTAGCGAAGCGGAAAGCGCCGTTGCCGCAGTCAAATCGGCCCTTGAAGGCACGGATGCCGAGGCGCTGAAATCTGCCTCCGAGCGTCTGACGCAGGCGGCGATGAAGATCGGTGAAGCGGTCTACAAGGCTGAACAGGCTGGTGGTGCGGGTGCCGAAGGCGCCGCTGCCGGTGGTGCAAAGCCTGACGACAAGGTGGTTGACGCCGATTTTGAAGAAATCGACGACAACAAAAAAGGCTGAGCGGAAACTGTCCTGACAGGGTGACCGGGTAGAACCGGTTTCCCCTGCAAGGTAGAAACGCCGTATCTTCAAGGCGCCCGCTCCATCCATTGGGGCGGGCGTCATCTTTTATGTCCTCCCGGCGTCATGATGCGACGCGTGCGAGAGGGAGCCCGCTTACGAGGAAATCAATGGCCACGAAACTTGATTATTACGCTGTTCTGGAAGTCTCTCGAGAAGTCTCTTCTGATGAACTGAAAAAGGCGTACCGCAAGCAGGCCATGAAATATCATCCGGATCGCAATGCCGGAGATGCGTCAGCGGAAGAGCGCTTCAAGCAGATCAACGAAGCCTATGACGTTCTGAAAGATGCCGACAAGCGCGCGGCCTATGACCGCTTCGGTCATGCGGCGTTCGAAGGTGGCGGCGGTGGCCCCGGCGGGTTCGATTTTGGTGGCGGCTTTGCCGGAGGCGGGCTGGGCGACATCTTCGAGCAGATGTTTGGCGACATGATGGGCGGTCGTCGCGGCGGCGGCGGTGGACGGAGCGCTGGTGCCGATATCCAGACACAGGTCGAGATCACGCTGGCGGAAGCCTTCACGGGCATCAAGAAATCCATCACCATCAAGACACGCGTCATGTGCGAGTCCTGTGATGGCACCGGTTCAAAGGACAAGGAAGCCGGTGTCGAGGTCTGCCCGAGCTGTCACGGTGCCGGGAAGGTCCGTGCGCAGCAGGGTTTCTTCGTGGTCGAACGCCCGTGCCCGAGCTGCCATGGCGCAGGCCGTGTCATCAAGGATCCGTGCCCGGCCTGTCATGGTGTTGGCACGATAGAGCAGCCGCGCACGCTGGAGATTGCGATTCCGGCCGGTGTTGAAGACGGCACGCGGATCAGATTGTCCGGTGAAGGTCAGTCGGGTGGAAAGGGCGCTCCGTCGGGAGACCTGTATGTCCATATCGCCGTTCAGGCCAGCGAACTGTTCCAGCGTGACGGTTCCAACATTTACTGCCGTGTGCCGCTGCGTATGGCGCAGGCCGCGCTCGGGACCGAAGTTGAAGTGCCAGTGGTTGATGGCGGCCGGGCCAGTGTGAAAATCCCGGCCGGAACGCAGAGCGGTGAACATTTCCGTTTGAGAGGAAAAGGTTTTTCCGTACTGCGGTCGTCGTCGCGGGGCGACATGTACGTGCAGGTCGTCGTGGAGACTCCGCAGAATCTTTCCAAACGCCAGAAGGAGCTTCTGGAGGAGTTTGAAAAGGAAGCGGGTGAGCATGTGAAAAGCAGCCCGGAACATGCAGGCTTTTTCTCGCGTGTGAAGGACTTTTTTGAAGGCCGGAGTTGAGGGTTTTCAAAAACACAGATCGATCCGCCTGAAAACTGATTCAAAAGCGTCTTATCCAAGCTTCTTTTGAATCAGACAGGAGTTTCTGGTGAAGCTTTTTCAGAAAGCTTCAGAGGCGCCGCCTTTTTTAAAAATGGCGGCGCCAGAAACTTTTCTCATAAATCTCTCCTTTTCATTTTTCCCTGTTCTGCGCGGGCGGCGTTTCATGCCGTGGTGAGGAGGAGAGTGTTCCCTTCGTGGTCGTAGGAATAGGCTGCGACTCCGCAGGGCGTCCGCTGCCTGGTGGCGTATCGTTTTTGGAAGCCTGTCCTGCAAACGGATATTCACTCAGAATATGCTGGGCGACCTGCGGATAACGGTTCATCAGCCCGAGCAGGGTGCCGTTGGTCCATCCGAAGCCGATCTGCATCGGATATTCGCCACCGCCCGCACCGCCTGTCGGGCTGATTTCAGGATTGACCACATCGTATTTTTCAAGAAGCACGCCGCTTTTTTCATAAGTGCCGATGACGCGCTCCATCCAGCGTTGCGCAATATCCTGCGCCAGAACATCCTCGCCATACAGATTGAGACCCTTGATCGCCATCCATTGCAGCGGGGCCCATCCGTTGGGAGAATCCCACTGTTGTCCGCTGGTCACATCCGTTGCCACAAGCCCGCCGGGTTTCAGCAGCTTTGCCTTGAGGGTTTTCGCGACAATATGCGCCTGCTGGTTTGTGGCCATGTGCAGGAACAGAGGCACGGCCGTTGCCGTTGACAGCACATCGGTCAGCTTTCCCGTTTTCCAGTCGTAATCGTAGAAAGCGCCTCTTTTAGGATCCCACAGCACGCGGCGGATAGCGGCGATGCGTCTGTCAGCATCAGCCTTATAGAAAGCGGCCTTCTGTTTGTTTCCTGTAAGCTCGTAGGCACGGGAAAGAGTTTGCGCGAGATGGGCCACCATGCAGCTCATCTCGATCGTGATGAGGTCGGTCGTGTGAATGGAAGAGAGCGTATGGCGGTCCATCAGCCAGCGTGACGAGAAATCCCATCCTGTTTCTGACCCGGCCCGCAGATCGCGCCATACCTCGGAAGAGGGACGGGAGGTGGACGCTGCTGTGGCGATGTCCTGCGGGTAACTCTCATCGCGGGGGGTATCGAGATCATCCCACGGGCGGGTCAGCAGGGTGCCGTCCTTCAGCCGGACAGCATGTCGCCAGGCATGGCCGGGCGCGAGCTTCGCTTCTCCATCTGTCCAGTATTCATATTCGCGTTGCAGTTCAGGCAGATACTTGATGTAGGTCTTGTTGCCGTCGTGACTGGCCAGCAGGTCTGTCATCAACGCGAAGAAAGCGGGCTGCGAGCGGCCGAGATAGTAGGTGCGGCTGCCATTCGGAATATGTCCGTAGCGGTCGATCAGCGACGCCAGATCCCTGTAGGTGGAGCGCATCAGATCAATGCGTCCGCCCTCATACAGGCCGATCATCGTGAAATAGGTGTCCCAGTAATACAGTTCCGTAAAACGGCCTCCGGGAACAACGTATTTTTCCGGTAAAGGCAGAAGCGATGACCAGGGAACGGGGGTGTCCGGCTGCCGGGTCAGCACATCCCACATGCCCGCGATGTAATCCTTCACGTTTTCGCCCGGCTTGCGCTGATAGGCGGCAGAGGTGATGGCCGGGATCGTGAAATAGGTGGCGACGAAGGTTTTCAGGTCAAAGCCCGGGTCATTCTTCTGCGCCCGCCATGTGGCCAGAATCTCTTCCGGCGGTCGATTGGGATAGGCGTCCGCGGCGGCTTTCGCGTCGATGAAGATGTGGGCCTTTCCGATGGCGGAAAACAGACCATCCAGAGCGATCGAGGGCGGTCGCAGATCCTGCTGCGACGGCAGTCTTGGAGCCTGAGGCGGAGGAGTGATGGCGGGATGCAGGATGACGGTGGGCACCCGGGCTGGCGGGGGACCAGCTTCATCGCGAAAATCGGAAGTCATTACCGGCTCTCCTGGCGCTGTGGTCTGCGCAGAGACCGGCCATGACGATAGCAGGGAGGAGGCGAAAAGACTGGAGGCCAGTGAACATGCGAGGAAAGAAAAAGGGTAGCGCCTCAAGAGAAATCCTTTCGTGCGACCGTGTCCCTGTGGGATAATGACGCGATAACCGCCTGCGGGTTTTCCGGGTCGGAAGAAACCAGTTATGACATAAGGGCGTATCGTGATGGTGAACGCCAGTCAGGACGTTCCCACTTTCTACCCCGGAGTTTTGCCCATGTCGTCCACTGCCTCAACCCGGAATGTTGCTGTCTCTGCCGGAGAAAAGAGTGTGCAGTCCTCGGTCGCGGGGCTTGGGCCTCTTGCCGCGACAGATCATCTTTTCTTCGAGCGCGCCGGTGGTCTGCTGACTCGGGATGAAGCGGAGAGCATGACCGCTCATGCGCTGGAAGGCATGGAGGACGGTGAACTCTTTCTCGAATACCGGGAAAGTGAAGGGCTGGCGCTTGATGACGGCGTCATCCGGTCAGCATCCTTCGATACATCCAGCGGCTTTGGTTTGCGGAGCGTGCTGGGTGAGGAAACCGGGTTCGCCCATTCCGACGAGATCAGCAAGTCCTCTCTCCGGCGCGCTGCTGAGACGGTCTCCGCCGTAAGGAACGGCCGGTCCGGCATCATGGCGCCCCCGCCACGCTCAACCAATTCGCGCCTCTACAGCGACAACAATCCGCTGCATGAGACGGATTTCGCCCGTCGTGCGGCGCTGCTCGGCCAGATCGACGCTTATGCGCGTGGGAAAGACAGTCGGGTCGTGCAGGTGATGGCGTCCATCGCGTCCGAGTGGCAGGCGGTGCAGATCATCCGGGCTGATGGGCTGAGAGTCGCTGATATCCGTCCGCTGGTGCGCCTCAATGTCTCCGTCGTGGTGGAGAAGGATGGTCGTCGCGAGAGCGGTTCCTATGGGTTCGGTGGTCGTTACAGTGTGACGAAACTGCTCGAAGAAAATGCCTGGCAGCACGGTGTGAATGAGGCGTTGCGGACAGCTCTGATCAATCTGGATGCGCGCCCTGCTCCCGCTGGGGAAATGGAGATCGTCCTTGGCTCCGGCTGGCCAGGCATTCTTCTGCATGAAGCGGTCGGTCACGGTCTGGAGGGCGACTTCAACCGCAAGAAAACCTCCATGTTCTCGGATCTGATGGGAAAGCGCGTCGCCAGTCCCGGCGTGACGGTTGTGGATGACGGCACATTGCCTGATCGTCGCGGCAGTCTGACGGTTGACGATGAAGGCACGCCCTCTGGCAGAACAGTGATGATCGAGGACGGTATCCTGACTGGTTTCATTCAGGATCGCCTGAACGCTCGTCTTATGGGTGTTGCGCCCACAGGGAATGGGCGTCGTCAGTCTTACGGTTATATGCCGCTGCCCCGCATGACCAACACGCTCATGCTGGCGGGGCAGGCAAGCACTGACGACATGATCCGGTCAGTGAAACGAGGCCTCTATGCGGTGAACTTCGGTGGTGGCCAGGTGGACATTACATCCGGGAAATTCGTGTTCGCGGCTTCCGAAGCCTACATGATCGAGGATGGAAAAGTGACGGCGCCGGTCAAGGGGGCGACACTGATCGGCAATGGTGCGGACGCGATGACCTCCATTTCCATGATCGGCTCCGATATGGCGCTTGATCCGGGGATCGGCACCTGTGGCAAAGCCGGGCAGGGTGTTCCTGTCGGGGTGGGGCAGCCGACCCTGAAAATGACTGGTCTGACCGTGGGAGGCACAGCATCCTGATCAGGTAAAAAGGTTCTGCTCTTTTGCTAAAAATGCAGAGTGACGCAGGATTCTATTTGATAAGTCTCAGACCGCTGCTTGTGACGATGCTTGAGAGAGATGATGTGAGCGCATTTTTAATGGCCGGCCCATCGTCAGCCTCGAAGTAATAGTCGGAGCTTGTGGCGCAGGCCTGCATGGCTCCCTCCATGGAGCCTGTCCCCGTTGTCGGCAGGGGGGCAATCAGGGTGTTATACTGCTGCGATCCATAAATGGGATAGTAAGGCACCCATACAGAGAGAAGAGTCACCCCCATCTGCTTTAGGGTATTGCAGGCGGCCTGATAATTCACGGTTACTATATGCTGATAGCTGTTAGCGGTGCTGTAGATGTCCTGCGCCCCATCAGAAATGAAAATGACATAGGTTCTTTGGCTATTTTCGCTTTCACCCTGTCCAACATTTGTAAGTTGACCGGCAATGGTGTTCAGCGCGTCACTCGTCCTTGTATATCCGAGGATGGGCATGGGAACGGCAGTTTCGAGATCGATTGTGGAAGCTACGGACGTCGCCGCGGCAATATCAGTCGTGGGGGCCTGTATCTGCTGTATTGTTGTTCCGTAAGTCGTAATGCTTGCTGTGATATTGTTTTGATCTTTATTTGAATAGTCTACAAGCTGCGCCATGAATGTCTGAATGGCCTGATTGACATAGTCGATTTTTAGGTTGATCCCGGCCTGCTGCGCTGTAACCCGCGTATTGCATGGCGGAAGTCCGAAAAAATTAGAGGATGATTTTTTCGTGCAGGATCCTCGGTAACCGTTTGGATCGTGGCAGGCGAATGCGCACTGAGCCGAACTGTTTTCAAGGGCGGATATATCTGCGGGAGTGCCGCCGATTCCCATGGAATTTGAAATATCCACCAGAAATATGATCTGAATGTAGGAATTGCCGAGCGTCATGGTGGCGGTGGAAGTGACCGAGACAGGAATCCCACTGCCGGGAAGAACGCCCGACATGAAAAGAGAGGTTTTTCTCGAAAGGGTGACTGTAACGTTCCCCGAATAGGTGGAAAGGGACGTATAGGCCACCTGGATGTCGGGGACGGTGGAACCCGCCGGTGTATTCGCCGCCACATAGCTTTGAACAGTCGTCTGGGCCAGGGCGGCGATATCGGACTGGCTCATCGTGGTGCTGGCGCTAGCCTGTGCCGCCTGAACGGTTTTTTCTGCCTGAAGGGCCGCAGCGTCCGAGATTCCCTGCAGCGTTTTTTTGTTCTGAACAGCAGCTCCGAGGTTTATGGCCGCAGCAACCCCTATGACCGCCACCGAAGTGCTGACGGCAACCATAAGGCTCACCCCACCGTTCCGGCAGTTATAAAACCTCTGAAATCCAAACATTGTGACGTGTCAAAACCGTTTGTGATTGCTAAATCACACAAGTAAGGATCAAGGCGTTGATAAATTATTAATTTACGACGGAATTACAGGCTGAAATCATTAAAAATCACTTTATTTCGTCATTGTTCCTCTGAAATCTTCAGTCTTGTTTATGGTTTCAATATCGAAACAGGCGCTGAAACATTAATGAGGAACAAAAAACTTCAGAACAGAAGCGGCTGCGATAAATCCGACGGTGCTCATGGCCCATATGGCGATGAACCATCCGAACCGGCGGAGCAGACTGCGGGGGGCTTTCTCCCCCCGGCCGGAAACGATGGCGTCAGTGATACGCATCGGCTTCTGTGACCTTTCCGCGGAAGACGCGATAGGAATAGACCGTATAGGTCAGGATGATGGGCAGCAGAATGGCTGTGCCCACCAACTGGAAGGCCTGACTGGAAGGGGGAGAGGATACATCCCACAGGGTCAGGGACGGCGGCACCATATAGGGGAAGATGGAAATCCCCAGACCGGTGAAGCAGAGAAAGAACCAGCCCAGCGCGCAGAGAAACGGCGCTACTGGATGTTCTCTCTGCAACCCGCGCACAAACAGGAACGCCAGAAGGATCACCAGCACAGGCACAGGCGCGACAAACAGGATGTTCGGCCAGTCTGTCCAGCGTACGAGATAAGGTTCGTGCAGTATGGGTGTCCACAGACTGACGGCGACAATACCCACGAAAAGACCGATGGCCAGACGCCGCGCCCAGTGACGGCAACTAGCTTCCAGCACGCCCGTTGTGCGCCAGACCAGCCAGCAGGCGCCAAGCAATGCGTAGCCGCACATCACGGACAGTCCGCAAAGAATGCTGAAGGGCGTCAGCCAGTCGAGCGGACCGCCGTTGAAGGCGCCTTTCGTCACGGACACGCCCTGAATGACGCCACCCAGAATCGCGCCCTGACAGAATGCGGCTGTCGCCGATCCTCCCATGAAGGCGACGTCCCAGAGTCCGGACCGTCCGCTATCCCGTGTCATGATACGGAATTCAAAGGCGACCCCGCGAAAGATCAGCGCCAGAACCATGAGAAGAATCGGAAGGTACAACGCCGGCAGCAGGGTGGCGTAGGCGCCGGGGAAGACGCCATAAAGCGTGGCTCCCCCGAGTATCATCCAGGTCTCATTGCCATCCCACACGGGGGCGACAGTATTGACCATGACATCCCGTCGTCCCTGATCCCGCTCGACGGCGAACAGCATGCCGATCCCGAGGTCGAAGCCATCCAGAATGACATAGATAAGGATTGCGGCGGCAAGGATCACCGTCCAGATGACCGGTAGCCAGTAAGCAGCACCACTCATTGTATCACGCTCCGTGGTCTGGAGAGGAAAGGACGGTTTCGGGATGAGACCGTGTGCCGAGAACCGAAGCCGTGCCCTGTTCGCTCAGGTCATGCTCGCCTTCTTCCGGCTGACGGCTCAGCATGCGGAGAAGAATGCCGATCCCGGTGCCGAAGACGATGACATACACCACGACGAACGCCGTCATGGAGATGGCCATGCTGGGCAGCATGATGGGAGAAACGCTGTCAGCCGTTCTGAGCAGGCCGTAAACGGTCCATGGCTGACGCCCGACTTCAGTCGTCACCCAGCCGCAGAGCAGGGCGAGAAAGCCTGACGGTGCCATGACGAGCGCCATTCTGTGCAGAAGAGGGCTTGTAAACAGCCTGCCACGCCAGCGCATGTAGAGAGACAGGAAGCCGGTCGCCGCCATCAGCATGCCGAGCGCGATCATGATGCGGAAGGTAAAGAAGATGATCGGTGACGGAGGGCGCTGATCCGCCGGGAAGTCCTTCATGCCCGGCACTTTGCCGTCAAGGCTGTGTGTCAGGATCAGGGAACCGGCGAAGGGAAGTTTGATGGCGTAGTCGGTATGCTCGGTTTTCATGTTCGGAATACCGAACAGGATTTCCGGAGCACGGCTTTCCGTTTCCCAGTCGCCTTCCAGCGCGGCAATTTTCACGGGCTGATGCTTCAGCGTGTTCAGACCATGCGCATCACCAGCAAGAATCTGGAGAGGAGCCACGATGGTCGCCATCCACATCGCCATGGAGAACATGACTTTCACAGGCTGGCTGATGGGCAGCCCTTTCCGCCTGTCCCGCATCATATGCCACGCGGCGGTGCCGCCGATGATGAACGCGACAGACAGGAAAGCCGCCATTCCCATATGCACAAGGCGGTAGGGGAAGGAGGGATTGAAGATGATCGCCAGCCAGTCCTCCGGCATGAAGCGTCCGGTTGCAGGATCGATGCTGTAGCCGGCAGGAGTCTGCATCCATGAATTGGAAGCCAGAATCCATGTCATGGAGATCAGGGTTCCGACCGAGACGCAGCAGGTGGCGGCGAAATGCAGTCCGCGTCCGACCTTGTTCATTCCGAAAAGCATGACGCCCAGAAAGCCGGCTTCCAGAAAGAACGCTGTCATCACTTCATAGGACAGCAGAACGCCCGTAATCGGTCCGGCCTTCTGGGAGAAGACGGACCAGTTGGTGCCGAATTCGTAGGACATCACCAGTCCGGAGACGACGCCCATTCCGAACACGACGGAAAAGATCTTGATCCAGTAACGGTAGAGATCGAGATAGACCTGTTTGTCCGTCCTGAGCCACAGTCCTTCCAGCACAGCCAGATAGGCGGCCAGCCCGATAGAAAAAGCAGGAAAAACGATGTGAACGCCTACGGTAAAGGCGAACTGAAAGCGGGCCAGAAGTAGTGCTGATGCCGCGGAGACCATTCGGGCGCTCCTTGAATTATCGCATGAAGGTAATTCGTTTTATAACGTCTGACGGTTCAGACAAGTTGCGCTTGAATTTTTTATTTATATCAGAATCGATTGTGCAAATAATAATGCGTATCAATAAGGAATCTTTTTTGGCCAGATTGTTTTCAATGGGTTTGATGCGGTTTCAGAAACGTCTTTATCTGCAGGACAACGTTGGATCGTTTGTTAACAGTGAAAGTTTTTGGTGGAATTTTTTTTCAAAAAGATTCAGAGGGTGTTGCCTTTTTTGAAAGGCAACACCCAGAAGCCTATTTTGATTCAGGCAGGTCCCTGTCAGGAAAGTCCGGCTCCCTGTGTTTCAAGCAGCAGACGGAACATCTGAGACCCGCAGCACATATAAAGCTCGTTCCTTTTAGATCCACCGAAAGTAAGATTGGAGCATCCGAACGGCAGGCGAATGCGTCCGATCAGTTTCCCGGTCGGGTTGTAACAGAGCACGCCCGCCAGTCCAAAAGGGCCGGAGGCTCCGCACCACAGATTGCCGAATACGTCTGCACGTATGCCGTCCGGAATCATGTTGTGATTTTCAAGCATGAAGGAACAGAAGACGCGGCGATTCCGGGGAAGGCCATCCACCATGTCGAACGCATAGATCACGTGCTGAGCGCCACTTTGGGAAGAACCTGAGGTCGTGCCGGTGGCGTAAAAAATCTTCTGATCCGGTGAAAAGCACAGACCATTCGGGGAAGGGACGTCTTCCGGAGAAAGAACGGCTTTGAGCTGGCCGTTCTGGCCGTCGACCCGGAAAATATGAACGGCCTGCCGGGCGTGACCGGCGAACTGAACCGGGATCTCAGTGCCCAGTGTCCAGCGTAACTTGCCGGTGGGATTGGCGCCGTTTCCGGGTGAATCCGGATGCCCTTCGATCAGGGTGTCGCCATAGGCCGGGTCTGTAAACCATATGCTGTTGTCGAGCGGATTGACGATAACGTCGTTGGGGGAATTGAGCGGTTTTCCGTTGAAAGAGTCCGCGATGACACTGCAACTTCCGTCATGCTCCCAGCGGATGACACGCCGCATGTCATGTTCGCAGGTGATGATGCGCCCCTGTGTATCGAGGGTATTGCCGTTGCTGTGATAGCTTTCCTGTCGAAAAACGGACAAAGATCCTTCACCCGATTCAGCCGGGGGAATCAGACGGTATTGCTGGCTGCGGATGGTGTCGCTGAGCAGCAGAATGCGGGCTTCACCAAGCCAGGTTGGGCCTTCGAGCCAGCCGCCGCCTGTCAGCACGCGCTGGATGGGCGTGTTGGGAAACAGCAGATCCCTGAAGGAGGAATCGAGGCTGATGACATCCGGGTCAGGCAGGAAGCTGGTTGGTGCCTGACCGGCCCATGAGCGGGGAGGCGAGGATATGGTTGATGGTGGTTCGGGTTGTGCTGACGCCGCTTTCACGGTTGAAGCGGCCACCATGCTGAGACCGGTGGCAAGAAATGTCCGTCGTCCGGTCAGTGTCGGCATGAATACAGTCCCCCGATTGGCTTCTCTGTTCGATGATCCGGACTGGCGTGAGAAGCCCGGTTCTCTGGTCTCGACAGAGTATGGTTTAAAGCATGCAGAATTTACAGATCAATACATCTTGCGTTTTCAGTCTTTACAGTTCCAGCCTCCCGTAACGGATCAAATGCGCCATATCGGGTGGGGTGGAAACAGTGAGGAGACTGCATGAAAACGGATGAGATTCTCCGCGAACTGGCGCCACAGGGCGTCATCAGAACGGCGATCAATCTGGGTAATCCTGTTCTGGCATGTCGCGATACGACAACTGGCGAACTGGCTGGTGTTTCAGTCGATCTCGCCAGAGAAGTCGGGCGGCGGCTGGGCGTGGAGATTGAGTTCAGGCCATTTGATGCCGCAGGCAAGGTGACGCAGGCTGTTTCGTCCGGCGAACTGGATATGATGTTTCTGGCGGTGGACCCGGTTCGAGCAGCCGAGATCCTTTTTACCGCGCCTTATGTTGTCATCGAGGGAACCTATCTTGTCCGTGACGATGCGCCTTATCAGGCTGTCGAGGATCTGGACCGCGCCGGGGTTCGTATCGCTGTCGGAAAAGGAGCGGCCTACGATCTGTTTCTGACACGCCATCTGCAACAGGCTTCTCTGGAACGGGCGGCCACTTCGCCTGACGCCATTGCTCTTTTCGTGGAGCAGAAACTGGATGCAGCCGCTGGTGTGCGTCAGCCTTTGACAGCTTATGCTGCGGACAATCCGGGCTATCGGGTGCTTCCCGGACGTTTCACGGCGATCGAACAGGGAATGGGCGTTCCGAAAGGGCGTGAAATCGCGAGAGCCTGGTTACAGGACTTTGTTGAGGATGTGAAAAAAAGCGGTCTGATAAGGATATTACTGGATCAGCATGGGCAGAGCGCAGCCAGCGTTGCACCGCCTTCGGTCGGTTGGCCTGCTTTCTGAGTGGTGAAGTCTCATGTATCAGCCCTGAGAAAGACGGGTTCGTCATTTGGCCGCCAGAGATTGAAACGATGCATGATCTGCCCGAAACGACGTGAGGATATGAAGTTCCTGAGCCATGTTTGCAGATGGGGAATCTTCTGCGCTTCGAACCATTCTGAATCCGTTGCAGCAAACTGGCGCACAAAAGGAGCTATGGCGGCGTCCGTAAGGCCAAAGCGTGCTCCGTTCAGAAAAGATGTGGTTCCCAGAAGTTTTTCCAGATCAAGAAGAATCTGCAACGCTTCATGCCGATGGTGATGTGGATCGCTTTGATGGCGGGTGGCGTATTTGTAAAGATCGAGATGGTGTTTGAAGAGTGTGTCATTTCGCTCGATCAGATCGAAACGGGCGTTTTCCAGCCAGTTTTCAGGATCGGATTGAGAGAGCGTCCATTTCATGATGTCCAGGCTTTGGTCAATGACGTGGCTTTCTGACAAAACGAGGACAGGCACGGTGCCTTTTGGCGACACGTTCAGCATTGCCTCGGGTTTTGCTGATAGCTTGATTTCCCGACATTCACAGACGGTCCCGCTGGACAGAAGAGCGAGGCGCGCCCGCATTGCGTAGGGGCAGCGTCGGAAAGTGTAGAGAACAGGGAATGTCATTTTTGCACGCGAACTGGCCTGAATGAACAAAGTGAGTGAATCTGTTTAAGAGAAATATAGGAGAAAATGAATCTGATCATTCCTGAATTTCCCTGCAAACTGCGCTGGACGACGATCAGTCAAAAATTTCCAGAAGGATAGTTCGTGAATCCAGAAGAAGTTTCTGGTGCAGCTTTTTCAAAAAGCTACGGAAAACATCACGATCAGGAAAACCGGATCTGACCTGTCGCGACATTCCGCTCGGCGCCCCACAAAGAAGCAAAACTATTTTTGAATCCAGCCTTTTGGGGCTCAGCATTTGGCGGCAGTGCAGAGTGATGTCCGATGATAGGACACAAAAAAAGCCGCCCTGATGGGCGGCTCTTCCAGACGGCATTACTGCCAATCTTTAATCACGCAGCCTTAAGATTGACTGCGGATTTCTTGCCATTACGGCCAGCTTCGATCTCGTATGAAATCTGCTGCCCTTCATTAAGCGAAGCCATGCCGGCGCGCTCAAGGGCTGTAATGTGGACGAACACATCCGGGGAGCCATCCTCCGGCTGAATGAATCCAAAACCTTTTGTAGAATTAAACCACTTTACGGTGCCTGTTGTCATAACGAGGCTCCTTTTTAACATGGTGGTCGCGCACAGAACACGTGCACAATCGTAACTTCCAACGGGACAGACTGACACAACGTGCATCAGCGACCCTCATATAGAGCATCCACCGAGGAGGTTATTCACATAAAGGAGAGTGAAAAGCAAGAAAAATAATCGCATTTCATCAGATTGGTAAAATAATAAATGTTACGGAATGTGTTTTTTCCTGCGAAACAAGCCTTTTATTTTTTAGGTAATATTTTCCATTATAGAAAGACGCATAGAAATAAGTGGGAATGAAGCGAGGGCTTCTGGCTGATAAAATCACCGGAAGAAGCCTCGTTCTGTCAGCCATTCTTCAGCCTCCGTGCTGGCGGTCCACCCAAAAAAGCAAAGCCGAAATTCAGGGGAGTGTTTGGCGCTGGAGGCAGCCTGCCCTTGAACAGAAAGCTTCGACAGCCCATTTTCTTCCGCAGATCATTTGATCCGAATTGTTTGCAGGAGTTTCACTATGTCCTACGCGCTGCTCGATGCCGCCCGTGTCGCCAAGGCCGCCAAGACGTCCCTCGACGTGCTCAAGGCCGCCAACGAGTCCTCGGAAGCGCATCAGCGTAAAACGATCATGGTCGAGCGTATTGCCGCCCTCGCTCTCGCCGCCTCGGAGTCGCCGAAGAATGATGGCGTGACACTGACTTCGGAAGAGTTCTGGCTGATCAGCCTCAACTGGTAACCGAAAGAGTCCACACGATAAGGAGTCCCTCCCATGGCGTTCACCTTGACGAGCTCGGCATTCAGCAATGGCGCCGTGATGCCTCAGGCGCAGGTCTATTCCGGTATGGGGCAGACGGGGGGCAATCTGTCTCCTCCGCTGCAGTGGGAAGGGGCTCCAGCCGGAACAAAGAGCTTTGTCGTCACGCTCTATGACCCAGATGCTCCCACCGGTTCAGGCTGGTGGCATTGGGTCGTCGCCAATATCCCGGCAGGCGTGACTTCACTGCCTGAAGGTGCGGGTTCGGGTAAGGGTGGCCTCCCCGAGGGCACACTTGAAGTGCGGACCGACTTTGGCGTTCCTGGCTATGGCGGAGCCGCGCCTCCTCCCGGTCACATGCATCGTTATGTGTTTACCGTCACGGCGCTGGATGTTCCAAAGCTTGAAGTGAGTGCCGATTCCAGCCCGGCTCTTGTTGGGTTCATGGTGCATCATCACCGTCTGGCGTCGGCCCGGCTGACTGTTATTTACGGTTCCGGCGCAAAAAGCCCATAATTCCGTGACTATGATATGGTGAGATGACGTCTTTGGAATGGGGTTGCTGTTTTTGCATCCTGTTCCCACCTTAAACACTGGGTAGTCCGGCCAGCACGGCCATGAGGGATCAAGCAGATGAATAGCCAGGAACGCGATCTGATATCTAACTTCATTGCGCGTGTCGGCGGGGCGCCGCAGGCCAGCGCCGGGAGTGTGCCGTCCACCAACCCGTCCCTGCCGCCGATTGATCCCGAAGCGGATGCCTTCATCGCCCAGAACTTCCAGAAATATCCGGAAGCCCGTTATCGCATCACCCAGATGGCTGTAGTGCAGGAAGCGGCGCTCGTCGAGGCCCAGAACCGTATCCGCGAGCTGCAGTTCCAGCTTCAGCAGGCGCAGCAGGCCCTGCAACAGGCCCAGCAGTCAAAAGGCAGTTCGGGTGGTTTTCTTGGCGGACTGTTCGGCGGTGGCCAGCAGCGCCCGCAGCAGGCGCCGCCTCCGGGTTGGGGTGGTCAGCCGCAGGGCTATGCCCAGCAGCCGCAGATGCAGCCCATGCCTCCGGGGTTCCAGCCCGGCATGTTCCGTCAGGGCGGATCCGGTTTCCTTGGTTCGGCTCTGACAACCGCAGCTGGTGTTGCTGGCGGCATGATGGCTGCGAACGCGCTTGAGGGCCTGTTCAGTGGTCATCACGGTGCAGGTGACATGAGCGGAAACGCAGCCGGTGGCTGGGGTGCTCCCGATCAGACGGTCGTCAACAACTATTATGGTGATTCCGCTGGTGGAGCTGGCGCGCCTGATCCGTTTGCGGGCGCAGGCACCACGGCTGATTCGGGCTTCGACGCCGATGGTGGCGGCAATGATGGCTGGGGTGGCGATGGCGGCGGCGACTGGGGTGGCGGAGACGATCAGTCGTTCTGATTGAATCCGTCGATTCTCCAGTTCTTTCATCCACACTCTTACGTTCTGAGTTTGGTTTTCCGGCCCGGTTCTCTTTCATGAGGGCCGGGTCTTTTTGTTTGATGGGAAGGTGAAGCAGGATTCTCCCTTTCATTCCTTGATTTCAACAAGTCGGGATCAAAGGGACTGCTCCCTTTTAGGAGGCAGGGGCAAGGCCTTCAAAGGACAGTTATCTCTGCCTGTAACCCCGATCTGATTTGGCCAAACAGCCAGCATTTCCCTGTCATCCGGCAACCCGCGGCCTGTGGCTTCATCGCAACAGACGACGAAAAGAGCCGGAGAAAGACAGAGGAGCCTCAACCACCCGCGCTGTTTCGCGTTCACAATGCTGGCGGCCGCTCTGATCAGGGGGCGGGAGCGTGGTGGTGAGAGCCATTCACACAATGGCAACTGATTGCATCCGGGCGGCGACGTGTTAGACAGGGCAGTAGATAGACGCTCAGAGAAGCATAACATGTTCGTCCTGCTGGCTGGCCTTGCGGTCCCGGAGAGGGCTGACGGGGTAACGGAGAGACTGACGGGCATGGGCTCAGTGAAGGAAGACCTGCATCTGGAACCTTTTTCCAGTGCTTCGGGCCGTTCGGTGAAAACCCGCATCCGCGCTTTCCGTAACGGGACCCTGATGCTCGGGACGCTGGTTCTTGCCGGCTGTTCCTCCTGGGTGGCCCCCAAGCCGACCGATCCTGACGCGCTGGCCGAATACAAAGAAGCCAACGACAAATATGAGCCTCTCAACCGCAAGATGTACAATCTTTCGGTGACGGTGGATAAATATTCCATGCGCCCTGTCGCCAAGGCCTATGTCTGGGCCGTGCCGGTTCCCGTGCGTAAGTCGCTCGGCAACATGGTCCAGACCATGAATGAGCCTGTGGTGTTCTTTAATGACGTCGGTGCCGGCAAGCCGCGTCGTGCGGGAGATGCTTTCGTCCGCTGGTGCATCAACATGGTGGCCGGCGTCGGTGGTTTCATCGACGTGGCGAAGTATGCGGGTTACCCCCACCACGACAATGACGGCGGTCTGACTCTTGCCACGTGGGGTATCGCTTCCGGTCCGTATCTTTTCCTGCCCATGATGGGGCCGTCCACTATCCGTGACGGCATCGGCTATGGTCTGGATCAGGGGCTTTCTCCGTGGAACTATGTTCCGCGTGGCTACGGCCTGCTGACGTTCAACTGGGCCTATAACATCATGGGCGTCATCAACACCCGGGCCAATCATCTTGACGATCTGGATCAGGTGCAGCGTGATGCGCTTGATCCGTATGCGACCATCCGCAGTGCGTATCAGCAGCAGCGCAAGGCCATGGCGGATGCTATCAAGAACGACCATCGGGCGACTGTTCCCGACTGGTACAATTGATCCGCCTTAAGAAGATTCCAGAAGAAGACCAGGGGCAGAGTTATTATGAAGATCAGTTTTACCCGCCGCTTCCTGCTCGGAACGCTTGTCGCAGCCGGTTTGGCATCCGGCGTTGCGCGCCCGGCTTCTGCTGAGCAATCCGCTACGGCATTTGTTCACAGCCTCGGTGATCGTCTGGTTACGATCGTGAACAGCAACCTGTCAGGGGCGCAGAAGAAGGAAAAGGTTCTTCCCATTCTGCAGAGTGACGTGGATGTCGACGCCATCGGACGCTTCTGTCTCGGACGGTACTGGCGTACGGCGACGCCGGAGCAGCAGGCCGAGTATCTGAATCTGTTCCGTCAGGTGCTGGTCAATACGATCACCGACAAGCTGGGTGATTACCGCGGTGTCAGCTTCACGATCGGCGGGGCTACGCCCAAGGGTGAGGATCAGTCTGTCGACACGATCCTGCATCGCCCGCAGCAGGCCGACGCCAATCTTGAATGGATCGTCAGCACCAGCAGCGGGTCTCCGAAGGTTGTGGACGTCCTGGCCGAAGGCGCAAGCCTTCGTCTGACGCAGCGTCAGGATTATGCGTCCTTCATCCAGCAGCATGGCGGTCAGGTTTCAGCAATCCTGAGTGCGCTGAAGCTGCAGGTCGAGCGTCATAAAACAGCCAAACCCGGCTGATCCGCATTTCACAATGCGGTGACGCAATGCAACGGCATCCTTTCAGGGATGCCGTTTTTTTTGTGCCTTTTTCTTCAGTCACGGTCTGGGAAGGCGCTGTTTCTGGAATGCGGAAGTATGCCTGTAAAATGCGCTGAATCGGCGGAATTGCGCCTGTGACTCCATGGGGGACGCCCGGATGCTGTGTGAAAGACATCCCCCTTCAACCTGCACGGTCCGGCAGGATGATCAGCGGCGGGACGAGCGGGTTTGGTGGTCTCCTTCCATACGACTCATGACTGGTCGCATGAGGTTCGGGGCGCTAAGGTCTGCGCAGAATTATCGTACCGAACCCTGTGAGTACGCCGTGCACCCGATCATTCTTACACTCGTCACCTATCTGCCGCTTCTGGGCGGTCTGGCCATTCTGCTCGCC
Source organism: Drosophila azteca (assembly GCA_005876895.1). Classification (NCBI taxonomy): domain Eukaryota; kingdom Metazoa; phylum Arthropoda; class Insecta; order Diptera; family Drosophilidae; genus Drosophila; species Drosophila azteca. The sequence continues at coordinate 165,232 of VCKU01000070.1, forward strand.
AAGGGCGCACCGGAAACGGCGGATCGGACTGGTCGCTGGATCGCATTGTGGACGAGCCTCGCGGTGCTTGCGCTCTCAGTGGTCATGTGGGTCGGTTTCGATCCGCAGATACCGGGCGCACAGTATGAGACCCAACTGGCGTGGATGCCGAATTTCGGCATTTCGTATCACACAGGCGTTGACGGCGTCAGCCTCGTCTTCGTTCTGCTGACGGCTTTCCTGACGCCGCTCTCGATCGGGGCCGGATGGCGGAGCGTGCAGGGTCGCGCCTGCGACTTCATGGCCGCCGTCATGTTCCTTGAAACGGCGCTGATGGGCCTGTTCTCGGCGCTCGATCTTGTCGTGTTCTACATGTTCTATGAGGCGACCCTGATCCCGGCGAGCCTGATGATCGGCGTTTGGGGTGGTCCGAAGCGTATCTGGGCGTCGCTCCAGTTCTTCCTGTTCACCTTCGGCGGTTCACTGTTCATGCTCGTCGCGCTGGTTGCGATGTGGAACATGGCGGGCACGACCGATATTCCGGCGCTGATGCAGGGGCATTTCTCGCTCTCCGTACAGTGCTGGCTGCTGATGGCCTTCGTCATCGCGTTCGGTGTGAAACTGCCACTGTTTCCGCTGCACGCGTGGCTGCCGGACGCCTATACGGAAGCGCCCACGCCGACCACGGCCCTTCTTTCGGGCGTTCTTTCCAAGACCGGCGCTTACGGTCTGCTGCGCTTTGGCGTGCTGATGTTCCCTGATGCGGTGCATCGTTTCGCGCCCTATATCCTGCCGCTCGGCGTGATCGCCATCATCTATGCCGCCTTCATCGCCTTTGCCCAGAAGGACATGAAGAAGGTCATCGCCTACTCCTCCTTCTCGCACATGGGCATGATCGCGGTCGGTCTGTTCACCCTCAACGCCGAGGGTGTGGACGGCGCGATCTATCAGATGCTGTCGCATGGCGTGGTGATTGCGGCGTTGTTCTTCTGTGTCGCCGCCATCGCCTGGCGCGCCGAGACCCGCGACATCTCAGCCCTTGGTGGCGTGGCGTTCCGCATGCCTGCGCTGGCTTCGCTGGCCATGCTGTTCACGATGGCCAACGTCGGCCTGCCGGGAACAGGCTCCTTCGTGGGTGAACTGCTGGTCCTGATGGGCGCGATCCATGTGTCCTTCTGGCTGGCGCTTCTGGCTGGCACGACAATGATCATGGGCGCGGTCTATATGCTGGCGCTCTACCGGGATGTGATCTTCGGTTCGGTGAAGGGCACCGTCAGTCTGCTGCGGGATCTGACGCCCGCCGAGATGATGGTGCTGGTGCCGCTGGCAGTGGTCACGCTGTGGATGGGTGTCCATCCAGCGTCCTTCACCAGCCTGTTCGATCCCGTGATCGTGCATGCCCTTGGCGCACCCAATCAGGAAGCCATGGCGCACACGGCGCATCAGGTGATTGCTGCCCGGTAAAGCGGCAGCATGTCGTCAGTTTTTGGCGGAGGCAGGTAAACGGCTCTGAGAAAACCTGGCCTCCGCGTATCATGGCCCCTTGCCGCCTCTGGACTGTTTCGTTCCAGAGGCGGCAAGGGGTTTCTTTTGCGTAAATAGAATAGACAAGTGGACATACCCTTGGACGGAGGGAGCGCTTCCCGAATAAAGGACGGAACTGATCCGTTGTTCTTCGGGCGTGCGACAGGACACGTCCCGGCGCATGGATAAAACTCCAGCTTCGCTTTCTGATGCAGAAGAATTCACTGACTTGAACAGGGATGATCGTCTTATTCGCAGGCTGGAAAAGGTTGGCCCGGATGCGGTTTATTTCAAAGAAACCTTCTGGAACACGTCATGCAAACAGAAAACGTGGAGTCCACATTGTCTGTGCAATGCGGCCCCCAGCTGAAGGGGAGAGGTGGCAACGTGACCTGAAGACTCTCTGCTTTCAAATGTCACCACACAATAAATACGGTTTTCATATTTTTAATATGCGTAATTTTTTGACGAAAAATCGTTCGGATATGATCGAAAACCACTTCGCAACATAAATGAAACTTTAGCGTAACATTCATCCTTCAGAGAAGAATAATTCTCTTTAACTTCATGTTGTTCGCCCAGACTGTGAATGGCAACGGCATAGCGGCCCGCTTGTACCTCAGGTGCCATTTTGCATTCTTCTTTCGATAAAGAATCTTCTGAGGAGTCCGCGTCGGTCAGTGCGCTGGAACGGGCCATGTTTCGCCCGATCCCGCTGTGGCTCCTGCTGCTGTCACTCGTGACTGGGAGTGTCGTGATGATCGGCTTTGGCGGCCTTGTCCTGCATCCGCCTCGTCAGACGCTGGTGCGGGAAAGCACGCTCTGGCTGGCGAATGTTCCTTCCGTTCTGAAAAAGACGGTCAAAAGCGTTACGAAAATCCCGAGAAGCTATGCTCCTTCGTCCTATGACGAGCGTCTGCCAGAAGGGCTCTGGCGGAATCCGGATCAGCCTTTTGTCGATGATGGCTATGTGCTGGTGCGGGCGTTCGATGAAAATCTGAAGCGTTCCGTTGTCCGCCTGATCAGTCTGGGCGATGGAACGGTTGTCCATCAGTACGCGCCCGACATTCGCACGATGAATAGCCGTTCGACCTTTGTCTCGCCGTTGATTGATGTCCGGCGCGACCGGGACGCCCGACGTAATCTCATGATGCACCCGCTGCTCATGCCCGATGGCGGGATCGTCATTCACGACAGTTCACCGTTGGCTCGCTTCGATGCCTGCGGACATATGGAATGGATGATCGACGGAATCTTCCATCATTCGCTCGAGCGTGATGGTGACGGCAATCTCTGGGCCGCCTTCCGGTATCCGAAGGCGAAAGTTCCTGATGTCGGGCCGCTCTTCGAGGATGAGAGCATCATGAAGGTCAGCCCTGACGGGAAGATTCTCCATGAAGCGCGGATCGCCGATATTCTCGACAGCAACCAGCTTGGCTGGCTCTGGCGCGGACGGCCTTACACGGATGACCCGTTCCATCTGAACGATGTGCAGCCGGTTCTGAAATCCGGTCCTTACTGGCAGGCGGGTGATCTGTTCATCAGCCTGCGCAACCTGTCGCTCGTCATGCTGTACCGTCCCTCGACCGGGAAAGTCCTGTGGTGGAGATCCAACTTCTCGCACATGCAGCATGATGTCAGCATCATCGACGACCACCGGATTGCCGTGTTTGATAATAACTGGCGGGTTGCCGCGCCCGAAGGCGAGGTCGATGGCTTCAACCGCGTGGCTGTCTACGATTTCGCCACGGACAGCGCTAGCTATCCCCTTGATGACGCGATGAAAAAGCTCCGCGTCCATACACGGGCGCAGGGACGCGCCACACCGCTTCCGAACGGGGACTTCATGATCGAGGAAACCGAAGGGGGGCGGCTTATGCGCATCGCGCCTGATGGCACCGTCCGGTGGCGTTACATCGCCGCCACGCCTTCCATGCGTCGTCTGGAACTGCGCTGGAGCCGATACGTGGATCCTGCCAGCAATCAGGAAGCAATCACCCTAGCGAAAGATGCAAAATGCAACTGACCACACCCGCTCTCTGTCGTCTGGGCGCTTTTGCCCTGCTCATAGCCGGACCGACTCCGGCGCTCGCTTACATGGGGCCCGGCCTCGGACTGGGTGCGATCGGCAGCGCGCTGGGTATCGTGGGGGCCGTGCTGCTCGCGATCGTTTCGGTGGTCTGGTACCCGTTCAAGCGCATGCTGCGCCGGATGCGTGGGAGCAGCGTCTCCGCTCCGGCAGATCGCCGGCAGTCCACGCCGCAATCGTGAACCGGTCCGTCAAGACCGCCTTTTTTCATCCGGACGGCGCTGAAGCATTTCAGGAGAGGTCTGCTTGATCGGCGTCGTCGTTCTGCTGCTGGCCACGCTGGCGTCCATCGAACTGGTCTGGGCGACCGGTGTTCTGCGTTGCCTGATGGGCGTGAACCGGATGGGTCGGCGAGCCACCCGTATCGTCACGCGTCGTCACGTGTCCGAATGGGCCAAGGAACGGGCGATGCGGCTGATGTCCGGTCGCCTCATGGCGCAATCCCTGCGTGGGTTGGCGCTGATTGCCGTGGTCGCCTCTCCCCTGCTTCTGGCCATGGCGGTGGACAGATTGTGGCCTTACGGGTTCGCGCAGGCCTTTACCCACTGGCCCACGCGCGTGGCGCTGCTGGTGATTTCGCTCGCCTATCTGTTCATACGCCGCCATTTCCGGAACGTCGCGTCCGCATCGGGTGATGACAAGGGGCCGGGGGCGGAGCGTTTGTTGCAGCGCGTGGCGTTAGGCAATCGCGCCATGCTGGAGATCACCTTCGACATCGAGCGCGCACGTTACAAACCGTGGAAAGACGACGCGCCACAGCCCGGTCCGCTGTTTGTCACAGGTCTTGCGCGGGCAGGCACGACCATCCTGACGCGCCTGCTGCACGAACAGTATGGCATGGCGTCCCTCACATACCGTGATCTCCCGTTTCCACTGGCGCCCAATAGCTGGGCCAAACTGTCGGCTGGTTTCAAGCGGCAGGTGGAACGGTCCGAGCGTGGCCATGGTGATGGCATCTTCCACGATCTCGACAGCGCGGAGGCCATCGAAGAGGTCTTCTGGCGTCACTTCGAAGGCAAACGCTATGTGGGAGCCGACGGTCTTTCTCCCGTTCCGCCGCTTCCCGAAACGGTCGACGCCTTCCGCGATTATGTCGGTCTGATCCGTCGGCGCTATGACGGCGCGCGCTATCTCTCGAAGAACAACGCCAATGTGCTGCGTCTGCCCGCGCTGATCGAGGCGTTTCCACAGGCCGTGCTGGTCCATCCGTTCCGTGCGCCGCTGCAACAGGCGGAGTCGTTGCGTCGCCAGCATGAGCAGGCCCTGCAACTGGCCGCCGATGATCCGTTCCGGCTGGAATTCATGCGCTGGCTTGGGCATTACGAATTTGGCGGCGATCAGCGGCCTTTCCTGTTTCCCGGCCATCCTGCGGCGGACGGCGACCGGGACTCGATAGACTACTGGCTCCAGTTATGGGTCAGCGTCTATTCGGCCCTGCTCAACGCTGAAGAGGCCGTTCAGGCGCGACAGGTCTTCGTTGATTACGAGACGATCTGCGCGGAAAAAACCACGATTTCCGCACCTCTGTCGCACGCGCTGGCTCTCCCTTCAGACTGGGATCTGTCGAGCCTGCGTGTCGCTTCGCCACGCGCCGTAAGTGGGGCTGGTCAGCAGATGCTGGAACAGGCTGACGCGGTGCATGCAGCCCTTCGCGCCCGCAGTGCCCAGATTATCGACTGACTCCACGAAAGCGCGGCATGAAGAGCGCCGACAGGATCGCTACGTGGTCATTGATGCCGCAAGGGGGCTGGGCATCCTCGGTATAGGGCTTTGCAATGCTCCCGGTTTTGCGGCGCCCCTGAGTCAGGCCGAACAGCTTCCTGCACTGGCGTCGCAGATGGACCGTTTCCTGTGGGTTGCTGAACAGACGCTCATGCAGGGCCGGTTTGTGGCTCTCTTTTCCCTTCTGTTCGGTCTGTCCATGCTCTGGGTTGGCGGCGACGGCCATGACCCGGCAGCCAGCGCCCGCCTGACCCGTCGGCTCCGCTGGCTGGCCGCGTTCGGCGTGCTGCACGGTGCGCTGTTGTGGTGGGGCGATATTCTTCTGCCCTATGCCTTGACCGGACTGATCCTGCGGCCGTGCCGCCGCTGGTCAGCCCGCCGTCTGCTGACTGTTGGCGCGGTGGCGTATGTAACTGGCGTTGCATTGCTGCGGATCGACGGTCTGGTTGCGTTGTGGAGCGGCGGTCACATTGCAGGGCCTGTTCCCCGGAATACACAGGTTCTGTCACCCTCTTTTCTGTTCCTGATAAAAGAGAATGCGGCTGACTGGTTCATCACATTGCCGCAGACTCTTCCCTCCGTAATGCTTGCCAGTGGCCCGCTTATGCTGATCGGGATGGGATTGTGGCGTGCAGACCGTTTCCTCCCACGCGCAACTTCTCCATGGAACGTGTGGTTTCTGATCGGCGGTATTGTGGCTGCGCTGGTGTCCCTGCCATTGGTCCTGATGCAGATCGGCGCACTCCCTGCGTATGGGGGCCTGCACTCAGCAGATATGGCGTTTCTGTCCGTTACGGTGCGGCTGCTGGTTGCGCCGTTCGGAGCACTCGGTTGGCTCTGGATTGTGGCGCATACGACAAAAGCGCAGGAAACATTGGCTCCAGTGGGCAGACTGGCGCTCAGCGCCTATCTCAGCCAGTCATTGCTGGCGCGGCTCTGTCTGCTTGTTGCGCCGGGGTATTATGGAGGCGTGCCGTATGCCCCGCTTATGACGCTGGCAGGTTTGCTGGTGCTGCTGCAAGCGGCTGGGGCACGGTTATGGTGTCGTCGGGGCTGGGCTGGGCCTGCTGAGACAGTGTGGCGACGGCTTTATCGCAGAGCGTCACCTTGATGAGCGCTTATCTGGAGGCGCAGAATCTTCCGTAAGGAAAAATTGTCGTTCGAGCGGGTTATGCCAGACGGTTGGAGCGCTCCGCTTGATACTGTGTCGCATCGTCGACAATGCGGCTTTCTTCGCGGTTCAGAGCCGGTCCCGGAGACTGGCGCGGCAGACTGTTGTCATGCTGAGCAGGGGTGTTCTGTGCCCGTGTTTCTGTTGTTTTCAGAGATATCCGTCTTGTTGCATGTCACATCATTCTGAAACTTCATTGCCAGTCGCTGGTTATATTTTTATCGTGGCACCACAGCGCGACGCTGTCGGATGAATGCGTCTGCACCCGATGCAATCGGGACTGTCTGACACTCTGTTCGGGCATGATGTCGTATCAGGCATTCAGGTAATCATAATAATCCGGGAGATCACCATGCGTATTCCTGATCTTACATTGAATGACGGACTGTCGTTTCCTGTTCTGACGTTCGGAACCTATAAAATGAATGGTAAACCCGGTGTTGATGGCATGAAAAGCGCCATTGAGGCGGGGTACCATGCCCTTGATAGCGCCTTCAATTATGAAAACGAGGGTGCGGTCGGGAAAGCTGTCCGTGAAAGCGGCCACAAGCGCGAGCATCTGCGTATCGCGTCCAAACTTCCGGGACGCCATCACAGGTTTGACGAAGCGATCCTGACGATTGAAGAATCCCTCTATCGCGCCCAGCTCGACTATTATGATCTTTATTATATCCACTGGCCCAATCCGAAACAGGGACTTTATGTCGAGGCGTGGAAAGCTCTGATCGAAGCCAGGAAGCGCGGTTATGTAAAATCCATCGCCGTCTGCAATTTTCTGCCCGAACATATTGATCGGCTGAAGGAAGAAACTGGCGTTTTGCCGAGCATCAACCAGATTGAACTTCATCCGTATTTCCCGCAGGAAGACATGCGGGCTTATAACAGGAAGCACGGTATTCTGACGCAGTCCTGGAGTCCGCTGGGGCGAGCCAACGATCTTCTCACGAACCCTGTTCTGGAAAAGATCGCCGGCAGCCACAAGAAATCGGTCGCACAGGTTATTCTGCGCTGGCATCATCAGTTGGGATGCGTTCCCATTCCGAAGGCCGCCAGTCACAAACGTCAGATGGAAAACAAATCCATTTTTGATTTTTCCCTGACTGAAGACGATATGAAGAACATTGCTTCGCTGGCGCGTCCGGATGGACGATTGAAAGGTCAGGACCCTGCAGTTTACGAAGAATTCTGATTTTACAAAAAGGGCGTGTCTTCAATGAAGTTGAAGACACGCTCGTTAGTTTTTACCGCCGTAGATGGAGTGCCGTCCGCAGGATTTCCCGAAAACGTCACCGGGCCTATCGGGAGGCGGAAGGAGTTCAGTCAACAACCTGTTCGACAGAGACAATCTCCGGAACATAATGACGGAGCATGTTCTCGACGCCGTGCTTGAGCGTTGCTCCCGAGGACGGGCAGCCAGAGCAGGCACCCTGCATGCTCAGGCGGACAATACCCTCCCGGTATCCACGGAAAACAATGTCACCGCCATCACTGGCGACGGCCGGGCGAACACGTGTCTCAAGGAGCTCCTTGATCTGCTGGACGATTTCTTCATCGCCGGGCGTCACGGGATCTTCAACTGAGGCAGCGCCTGCTTCGACAGTCGGGCGACCGGAGACGAAGTGGTCCACCAGAGCGGAAAGCACCAGCGGCTTGAGTTCGGCCCAGTCTTCGGAATCCGCCTTGGTCACGGAGACGAAGTCCGATCCCATGAAGACCCGCGAGACGCCCGGTAATTCGAACAGGGCTTCAGCCAGCAGAGACCGCCCGGCGACAGCATCCGCGTCGATGAAGTCAATGGTGCCGGCCTCGCCGGTCACATCGCGGCCGGGAAGGAATTTCAGGGTGTTGGGGTTGGGTGTACCCTCGGTTTCGATAAACATGACAAACTCTCCTTCAGGCGCACCACCGGCGCTGATTCTGCCAGTCAAAGCATTCCGGCCGTCAAAGAGGACTTTTTGAGTCCTGTATCTCTTTCAGGAGATGAGCCAGCCGACCCGGAAACGCAAGCCCTCCCGGGTAATATCAGTTCCCTGTTGCACGGGAAGCGGGGGCTCTTCCCATAAGGCATGGCGCTGAGAGGCGTGTGGTATGTCGTGCGGCGAACGTTTGAATCTGTATCTTCATTCAGGCGGAACAGGCAGTGAAAAGAAGATGCGTGTAAACAGAGGAACGACGCGACGTGCTTCTCACCGGATCTTCGGTCGCGGGCTGATCTGTGCGGCGAAGATCGTGGCCAGCCAGAACATGTACCACATGGGGGCGGGCCCTTTCACGACCTGTGCAAAATCAGTCATCGAACTGACCAGTGTGTGAAGCAGGATGGCGATGCTAAGCGGACGCGCACTCTTTGCAAAAGACGAAAAGAGGCTTTTGCACACGGTACCGAGATAAACCATCAGAGCGACAACCCCGACGGCGCCGGCGTAAAGCCATGTCGACAGCAGCAGATTGTGGGGAAAAGGTTCCCCGGGCGTATTGAATTTCGAGGCGGGGCCGTGTCCGAACACAGGCATCTGGCAAATGTCACGCCAGGCGAGGGACCATAGCATGAAACGATGGGAGTCTCCGCGTCCGATCTGCTCCTGAACAAGATGGAAAACCCCGACATCCATCCGGAGTCCGATTACCGTTATGGCAGCAAGGACGGGAAGGGCTGTGAGTATGGTTTTCGGATACTTCATCCCGGCGAGGACCGGCACAGCCAGCAAGATCCCCATGAGGGGGCCCCGGCTTCCCGTCAGAAGAATAAAAACCAGCGCGGCTAACGTTGCGGCCCAGTAACGCCACTGGTGCAGCGAAAGAGCTTTCGACAGCGCCATCAGAAGGATCGTTCCCATGATGACAGCGCCGAGAATGGGATGACGTGTCAGTCCCCATCCCTGCATTCGCAGAATGTCGCCTTCCCATGGAAGGGGTTGAAAACCAAGACGCAGGATCAGGGCGATCAGGATATTGATCATACCGGCCCCGATCATCAGTCTGATGAGACGCTCCCGGTAATTGGTCTGTTGCGTAAAGGCATCGGTCAGCAGAAAGACGAAAATGGAGGTGCAGAGGATGTTCCACATCCAGAAAGCCGATGCGCCAATCTGCGAAGGCGCAGTCACATTGACCATCGCGCTGATGCAGAAAGAGAGCATGATACCGCCCGCGGCAAGAAGCGGAGCAGGGCAGGACTTCAGGCGGACATCAAAGTCTTTTTTGCAGACGGCATAGATGAAAAGCGGGATGATCCCGATATAGAAAACATCCGACCACACTGGCTCATTGGGAAGAATGAAGCCTGAGCCGATAAAGAGCAGCATCAGTTCGTGCAGGAGCGTTCGACGGTCCTCCCGCCACAGACGCGCCAGAAAACGGGGAGAGGCGAGCACTGTCTTCACCAGGGCATCGTTTCCGGGGCGCACTCATCCATGATCACGTCGATCATGAACTGAGCCACAGCCTGTTCGTTGAACCGCTCCGCATAACGGGCGCGACCGGCTGAGCCTGTCCGCATGCGCACCTCAGGTTCGGCGGAAAGGTGGGCAAGTTTTTCGACCAGTTCGTCAATACTGGAAAAGAACAGCATCTCTTCTTCAGAGAAATAATCCGTGTACCCAGTCGCCCGTTCAATCGCCACGACACAGCCGTTTCCCGCCAGATGGGCGATGCGGTCGGATGTGTAGAGATAATAATCGGCGCGTCGGGAAAGATTCAGCCCTATGGCGCTGGTTTCCAGAGTTTTCTGATACTGAGCGCCTGAAAAATGTGGGCGTCCCTCAATGCCGCCCAGCGCCATCCGGAGAGATGGCAGCCGTGCGCCGATAAGTCCGATAAATTCATCCATGTTCCACTCCCGACCACAGATTTCACGGAGGGGACGGGAGGGGTGGCCGCAGGCATAGAACAGGTCGTTGGGCAGGGTCCGGATCAGATCCGCACGACCGGTCTCGACGGAGAAATCCACGGGGTTTGGGAGAAAACTCATGGCATGCCCGCCAGCACGCATCCGTTCGAGCGGTTCGCCCGCTGTTGAAATGAAGGTTTTATCCACGACAGCCAGCTTGCGGCGGATGCGTTGCACATTGTCCGGCTCAAACAACGGGTCCACGTTCCACTGCGCAATCCGCACACCCGGAACGATATCCCGGATGGCCGCGAGTGTATCCGGCTCGATCATATCCGCATGGCCCATCAGCAGGATATCGGGGCAATGCTGACGGCAGAATGCCATAAGAGCCTTGTTGACCGCACGCCGCCCGAACTTGCGGTTCCCGAAAGGGGAGGCGGCCCTTGCGACATCGCGCTCGGCAAAATTGAGCACGAGATGGCCCCGCCGGATGAGACCGTTCGACAGTTTGATCTGGACGGAATGCCTCGGTCCCACACGCAGACCGGTCATGAATGGACCGACATGGATAATGGTGAGGGAGGATTTGTGCATACCTTAAGATGCTGCCTTATCTGTCAGGGCCTTTCGACCAGTAATAGCGTACAGATTATGGCAGGCTTTTGGCAGATGCCATACAGTCGGGTCGATCTTTTGCTTTCTGATGCTCGGGAGCCGTAAACATCACGACAGGGAGAAGTCCTGTCCGCCTGCTATGCCCCGATTACAGCAGAACCCAGGAAAACGTCTCGTAACTCAGGCATTCCCGTGCCCATCCCGAAACGAAATCCTCCACGATCGAGACGAAAGTTCCGTCCTCTGCGCGAATGCTTCCGCGTTTGCCCTGTTTGACCACCGACAGATTTCCCGGCGTCGTTCTCAGGGAAATGATATTTTCCTGTTTTTCAAGGAAGAAGCTCTTTCCAAAGTAAGACACTGTCGGATAGACGACGCCATCATATTCAATGGAACCGACGGGCGCCGCATCGCCTTCCATCCAGACGATATTCGAACTCGTGAACTGCCGTCTTTTAAGCGAATATCCGAGTGTTCGGCCTCGGTGATCCAGAAAGATGGAACGGCCTTCGATAAACGGGTCATCCTTCAGGGAGGACAGAAGAAACGTCCCGGTCGCATGGTAACAGATCATCGCCCTGAGCAGGGATCGCGCCTGATGGGTGTATCCCCGGTTGTTCAGAAGGGCGGCCAGCCTGTAAAATACGGTTTCATCATTCAGGATGGTGTCCATCTTTCTCACTTCCGCAAAACGGCGGCTTGCAAGAAGTTGCCAGGTCAGAAGCGGATGCCGTTCGAAACCGGCCCGGATGCGATTGTAAACATTGACCGCATTCTGGCGGCGGAAGGCGCACGTCTGTCGCGCCAGCAGGGCCTGACGCTCCCGTGCCGGGCGACCTGATTGGGCTGTCTCGATCATCGCCATCAGGTTTTGACTGCCCTTGAGGCTTTCATAGACGATATGACCGGCGCTCGGGACGTTGACGAGACCGACGAGAGTATCTGAACGACCCAGCGTATAGCTGAGAATGGTCTCAGCAACATGTCGGTCAGCCGCATGGTGGCGATCATAGAGAATGAAGATGTCACCGCTGATATCCTCCCGCTTGATCCCCATTCCACGCATGGCCGGCGTACAGAGCGCCGCCCATTCCGGGATGACGGCCGTTTCCCGGTCATCAATGGAAAGCTGCGGCGCGAGGGCTATCGTGACATCCGTCTTGAGTAACATTGAGTATTTGATGGCGGCATAGGCTCCGGCGGACAGGCCGAAAGCGATTGTCTTCCTGTAGCCTGCACAGTAGCGCCAGATGATTTCCAGCGCCTTGATCATGTTGGGAGAATAATACCAGTTACGTTTCTTGGTCGTAATGCCGATGCATGAAACATCATGCTTCCGGAAGACAGGCTCGCCGAAGTAAAGAGTGTAGGCGCTTTCCTCATGACCAATGCCAATAAACGTAATAACTAGGAAATCAGAATTTCCTTTGTGAAAGTGAACAACGATATCTTCACTGTCGAAAATAATCTGATCGTTCATTTACGCACCTGGAAACGATAACCTCATTCACTCCTTTATAGATAAAGATATAAAAAAGATAACTTGTAATTAAAATGAGAATTAATGTCTGTTCCTGTGGACGTTTCTCACATTCGGCAGATGTGGGAGAGGGATCTGCACTGCGGGGAGTGATTCAAGAACGGGAGCCGGAAGCGGAACATTCGGAATCACCATCCGCCAGGGCAGAATCCTGATGGAAATATGCTTCTCGACCGGCTTCACCATGATCTTTCCGGGGCGCGTCATGTAAAACAGACCCGCAGCGTAAATAACGAGCAGGCACAGCAGAACCCCGACTTTCCCGCCCCGTTGTCGGGGGCGTTGCGGCATGCCGGGGACAGGAACGGACAGGAGGGCGCGCTTCATCTTTCAGCCGCTAGCCCATCAATCCTCTCCATGCAATCAGTTTGCTTTCGTTTCGGTCCCGCTTCACATTGCCCTAACAGCCATTCAGAGACAGCCGTGCCCTTTCAGCCCACTTCCGTCTTCCCATGATCAGCCTGCTCGATCCGGCCGTCATTATCCTCTGGCTTGTCGCTCTTACCGCCGGATCGCTCGCTCTTTCCGGAGCCGTGCCGTGGAGGCGGTCAAAAGTCCGCTCACCGGAGGATCTTCTGGATGCGCACCGCAGCCTGCCTGCATGGGCCATCTGCCTGTCCATTGTCGCCACCGAGACCTCGACGCTGACGGTCATCAGCGTGCCCGGTATCGCCTACACGCAGGGAATGGTGTTTGTCGGCCTCGGCGGCGGTTATCTGCTGGGCCGTATCGTTGTCGCCCGCTACCTACTGCCGCTTTACATGCGCGGCGATCTCGCCAGCGCCTACCAGTATCTCGCCCTGCGTTTTGGACGACGGATGCAGCGACTCGCCGCCGTCACGTTCCTTGTCACGCGACTGCTGGCGGAGGCCGTGCGGCTGTTCGCCTCCACTCTGCCCATCTGCGCCCTGCTTGCCGCACGCGGCATGTCGTTGCCGCCTTTTGCTGTTCTGCTCGGCCTGACCGGTCTTACCGCGCTTTACACCGCTATCGGAGGGCTTCGCGCTGTCGTGTGGTCAGATGCGGCGCAGTTCCTGCTCTACAGTTTCGGGGCCGCGCTCTGTGCCTTTCTGCTCTGGCGGCATCTCACGCCGGAGCAGATGGCTCTTCTTCCCGGGTCAGGCCATCTGCTGCCCTTAGCATTTCATGCGCCTGTTCTGACAAGCCCGTACGCGCCACTGACGGCGCTTCTTGGCGGGGCGGTCCTTGCGATGGCGTCGCATGGAACGGATCAGCTCATGGTGCAACGCGCTCTCGCGGCCCGCTCGCTGCGTGACGCGCAACGGGCCATGATCGGCAGCGCCTTTGTGGTGACGATACTGTTCGCCCTGCTGTCTCTGGTCGGCATATTCCTGTGGGCGCGTCATGGCGGGCTGCCTCTCCCGGCGCTGGGACTCAGCTCCCCGGACGAACTCTTTCCCCGTTTCATCGTCAATGACCTGCCCGCCGGTCTGTCCGGTCTGCTTGTCGCGGCGATCATCAGCGCCACGATGGGTTCCCTGTCTTCGGCGCTGAACGCCATGACAGGATCGACCTTTGCCGATCTGATCGGAACGGCACGTCCTGCCAGCCGCGCCGTGACATGGAGCGTCACCGGGTTCTGGGCGCTGGCGCTCATCGCCACGGCCTGCGCGTTTTCAGCCTCGGCCCAGTCGGTGCTTCTGTTTGGTTTCCAGATCGCGGGCTATTCCTACGGCGCGCTGCTGGGAGCGTTTCTGCTCGGTCTTCTGTGCCGTCGTGTGACGGAAAACGGGGCGATCGTGGCTTTTACAGTCACCGTGCTGGGTATGGCTGCGCTGATCGCCGGTGTTCATCCCGGAGGGACCAGTATCGCCTTTCCATGGCTGGTCCCTCTTGGCGTCTGCATCACCTTCCTCGTCGGCCTGCCGCTTTCTCGCGTTGCCGGTCGTCCACAACGGTCCGCAGATAAATAGCGAAGCGTTTGTGCAAATAGCTTCCGGGAGCGGGCTGTTACGGAGAGTTCTGTGGCGGGAAGGCTCAGAAAGTAATGCCCGCCCGCATGCCAACGATATTGCCACCCGTCACGCCCGGATACTGACTGGTGCGGTTATTCACATGTGCATAGGTATAGTTCAGCATCAGGCGTGCATAGTTCACAAGGTACCAGTTGATCCCGGCAGTTGTGGTCCAGGCATTCCCGCCGGAGGGGATGTCTTTCGCATCCAGCCAGTCTCCACGCAGAGCGACTTCCCATGCGCCGGGGCCGCCATCCAGAACAGGGGAAAGTACGCGAGGAGCGGCCCACTGGCCGGTATGGGCAAAGTAGTTGGGAGTTTCTCCTGTCAGGAACAGGCCCGCCTGAAGGCTGGCGGCCTGCATGGTGCCGGTATGACCTCCCAGATCCACTCCGTTATAGCTGTTGCGGAACTGCATGTGCCGTGCCCCATATTCTCCCAGAAGCCACGCCGATTTCCAGATTGCGAAAAACTCCAGACCACCGGCGAGGGAATTCGCAAGCGGCACCGTGTTGATGCGCGCAGAGAAAGCATCATCCGTGCGGGCGAGCAGTCTGATGTTCTGGGTAAACTGTGCGGTGGGTTTGACGTCTTCATAAAATCCCCATGCGCCGAGATGGATCAGTGATTCTTTCGAGCGATAGGGGATCCAGTGCGCACGGGCTTCATAGGTCAGGTCATCGCGAAGGTTGCTTGAACTATTGACCGAATTGACGTCATCACCCGAAATCTGGGCGGCGAAATGCCAGTTTTCACCAAAGATCTTGAAAGCGCCACCGAGGCCATACCATCCCTTGACCGGCAGAATGGCGTTGGCGACCAGATCGCGGTCCAGAAAGACGGTCGCATCCGATCCTGTAGAGCCGTCAAAGCTGCGTTCGTTAAATTTGTTGCCCAGACTGAATTCGGTCAGATGCCCACCGAACTTCATGCTCCATGTCGCAAAGGCGCTCATGACGGAAGGGCTGTTGTCGGCAAAGTCACTTTCAAACACCCATGACAGCTGTTTGGCGCGTCCTTCCACGCCAAGCCGCGCCGCGCGAAGCCGTGTGCGGGAGACGTTCTGATCATGATAATCCGAGCCGAACGATGCGCCGTAATCCGCCAGAATACGTCCACGAATGCGGATGGAATACTGACCGTCAGGTGTGGTGATCGCGGGGAGACCCCGGCCCCATTTCAATACGAGCCCACCTACTGTCGTCGTATGAGAAGAGTAGGGAATGGTCGATTCGACACCATAGACCGGAGCTGAGCCTGATGGCATGGCCGACACTGCGCCGGAGGTTCCGGGCGCTGCAGCTTTCAGAGGGTAGCTGGACAGACCGGGATCAGAGAGTGCAGTGGATGTCGTATGAGGAGCGGTCCCATTGTTGAAAACAGGCGTGACGTCGGGATCGGTACTCGGCTTTCTTTCGCTTGCGGAAGACGCTGTCTGCGTATTTCCATGAATGGGCATCCGCACATGAGGCTGGTTCACTTCAGCGACGCTCTGATGGTGCGCCACCGATGCCGGCGCTTTGTGGACCGGAGCATGTTCGATGGCATCCAGACGACTTTGCAGGGCCTGAATCTGTTTGGCCTGTGATTTTACCAGCTCAGCCAGAGCACGCACATCTACGCCGCCGGCATCCGCCGCCAGGGCCTGAGCCGACCAGAACAGGGAGACGGCGCCGCCAGACAGAAGCAGGGTGCGCAGGGGTTTTTTCTGGATGTACATCGGACGCAGTTCTTATAAATCGGGGTGTCGGTTGATCATTGAAGCCGTGTCAGGAAACGGAGGGTTTCCTGTCATAGGGCCGTGCAACCAGAGTGGCGATCAGTCCGCAGACTGCGGCAAGGGAAAGCCATAGGCCGGGCATGGAACGGTCATGTGTTGTTCCGATCAGCCAGGTGCAGATGGCTGGAGTAAAGCCGCCAATGCAGGTCGCCAGACTATACGCCAGAGAAAACCCTGTTGTCCGTATGCGGGGAGGCACAATTTCCGTCAGGAAAGGGACAGCTCCGCCATTATAGGCGCTGTAAATCAGGGCAAGCCATAATTCGACAATCATCAGATGAATGAAGGATGGGTCCGCAGTCAGCCATTTCATGGCTGGCCATGCTGTTGCGATCGCAAGAATGGTTGAGCCAGTCAGAAGAGGCTTGCGGCCGATGCGGTCAGACAGCGCTCCAAATAATGGTAATGCGAGAAAATTCATTATGCCTACACAGAGCGTCACAATCAGGGCGTCGCGCGATGACAGATGCAGGACGGCGTGTCCGAAAGCCGGTGTGTAAGCTGTGATGACGTAAAATGATGTGGTGGTCATCAGCACCATCATGATTCCGGTCAGGCAGATGCGCCAGTCTTTCAGCAGAGCCGAAAGCGTTTCACGAAATGTGGGGTGGTGATGGATCTTCTCGAAAGATTCGGTCTCTTTCAGATTGCGTCGGAGAAAAAAGAGAACCGGAACAATCAGGCAGCCGATCAGCAGGGGAACACGCCACCCCCATGAGGCCATCTGGTCTGGCTCAATGAAAGCCGTCAGAGTCACGCCGATGGCGGCTGCGGCCATCACGGCCACCTGCTGCGAGGCGGACTGAAAGGCGACGACAAAGCCGCGTGTTCTGTCCGTTGCAATTTCGGAGAGATAGACTGAGGTCGATCCCAGTTCGACACCAGCGGAGAAGCCCTGCAGAAGCCGTCCGCACAGAATAAGCAGCGGTGCGATAAACCCGATTGTCGCATAGCTCGGGGTCAGGGTGAGGGAGAGTGTTCCCACTGACATGAGCGCGAGCGTGAGAAGCAGTCCTTTTCTCCGGCCGATCCGGTCCACATACGCGCCCAGAATGATGGCGCCCAGCGGACGCATGAGAAATCCTGCGCCGAATGTCGCAAATGACTGCAGAAGCTGGGCCGAGGGATCTTTGGAAGGAAAAAAAGCCGCGCCAATGGCCGCTGCATAATAACCGAACACCATAAAATCATACATTTCCAGCATGTTTCCGCTGGTGACCTGAATGATGGCGCGCACAGGATGCTGTGTTCGCTGGTGTGCTGCGGATGTTGGTAGGGAAGAGACTGATTCGGGAGTGCTGGTCATGGACGGGTCACATTCTCACTTTTTGGCAGGCCTCTACGGCGTGTCGTCAGTTAAGCCCTGAGAGTGACACGTGAGGGTTGTACTTTGTGTCTGCGTGTGCTGACTGTTTTCCCGTTTTTTAGGGGAGACAGACAGATGCGGCGCTATAGTTTACGCGATGACCAGTGGGAGCGGATAAAGGATCTTCTTCCTGGTCGAGAAGGCTATGTCGGCGGCACTGCGGTGAACAACCGTCTGTTCGTGGAGGCGGTGCTGTATCGCTATCGCGCGGGTATTCCATGGCGCGACCTTCCTGCCCGTTTCGGTGACTGGAAAAACGTGCACCGGCGTCTGCGCCGCTGGTGTGAAAGCGGCGTCATCGAACGGATATTTCGTTATCTGGCCGCTGATCACGACAACGAATACATGATGATCGACAGCACAATTGTCCGGGCACATCAGCATAGTGCCGGAGCTCTCAAAAAAGGGGCACGGATCAGGCCATCGGACGATCACGAGGCGGGCTGACTACAAAGATCCATGCCATCTGCGACGCTCTGGGCAATCCGGTGGAGCTCGGTATCACACCGGGACAGGATGCCGATATCACTCAGGCAGAACCACTTCTGGAAAACATCGACCCTGATGCTTTCCTTGCTGACAAGGCGTATGACGCGGACAGGTTGATCGATCGGCTGATACAGCGCGGGATTACCCCGGTCATCCCGCCAAAACGCAACAGAACGACACGACGGAAAACCGATTTTTCTCTCTACCGCGAACGGAACCTTGTTGAGAGGTTCTTCAATAAACTCAAGCAGTTTCGCGCTATCGCAACCCGCTACGATAAACTGAAATCGACCTTCCTCGCAGCCGTGCAGTTCGCCTCAATCATCATCCTGCTTAACTGACGACACGCCGTAATTCGCTTGACGCCTTACGCTCAAAATCATGCATTTGTTTCAAATGTGTCTATCCATAAAAGACAGCCTGCCTCGTTTACGACGGAAAAGTGATATGTTTGTCGCACTCCGGGGCTGCGATCACAGGAATGCTGGAGCAGGATCGGGCTGGAGGTATTGAAATTTCATGCTTCTTCTGGAACGCAGAAACTCTTTCCCGGCCATGCGTTTATGTGAATGACGGGCACGTTCCGGCGAGGCGGGAGGCTGCATGAATATACGAGACAATCGGGCCGAGAATCGTTTTGAGACGGAAGTGGATCAGATCACGGCATGGCTGGACTATGCGAAATCGAGCGAGAGCCTGGCCATCCTGCATACCGACGTGCCCGAAGCGCTGGCTGGGCGGGGTGTAGGGTCAGCGCTTGTGAGTCACGCCTGTGACGTTGCGCGGGCAGAGGGCCTGAAACTGGTTTCGCACTGCTCGTTCGCAACAGCGTGGATGAAAAAGAATATGAAATAAAAATGGAGTATTTAAAATCAGAGTGAATTTTTTGGGTGTTGTTTGAAAAATATCCCATTTTGCCGTATAGTATTTGGAAATAGATGTGGAGATAGACAGAAATCATGATTGCAGAAAAGAATCTTTCCAGTCTTCATGTTGGAGTGAATGGGCCTCTTTACGATATCAAAAAGATAAAAAACGGCATTCTTCATTTCGGGGTTGGTAATTTTTTTCGTGCTCATGAAGCCTTCTATGTTGATGAAATTCTCAAGGATGATCCGGAATGGGGGATTGTCGGCGTCGGGCTTACGGGAAGCGAACGCTCCAGAAAAAAGGCAGAGACCTTCACTGCTCAGGATTGCCTCTATTCGCTGACCTCAACCGCACCCTCTGGAGAACACTCCACGCGGATCATCGGATGCCTGCGGGACTATCTTCTTGCTCCGGCAGATCCTGAAGCCGTGTTGAAACACCTTGCTGATCCGGCGATCCGTATCGTCTCCATGACCATCACCGAAGGTGGTTACAATATGGATGAGAAAACCGGAGAGTTTGATCTCGAGGACGAAAGCGTCAAGGCAGACCTTCAGAATCCGGAAAAGCCTTCCACCGTTTTCGGCTATGTCGTGGAGGGGTTGCGCCGTCGTCGTGAGGCTGGTCTTCCCGCCTTCACCGTCATGTCCTGCGACAACCTGCGTCACAATGGCAACGTCGCCCGCAAGGCGTTCCTCGGCTACGCCCGCGCCCGCGATGCCGATCTTGCCAGGTGGATCGAGGAAAACGCCACGTTCCCCAACAGCATGGTGGACCGCATCACTCCCACCGTCACGCCGGACATCCATGACAGGCTAAACAAGGAAAGTGGTCTGGATGATGATCTTCCTGTCATGGCCGAAGATTTTCATCAGTGGGTCATGGAAGACCGGTTCGCGGATGGACGGCCGCCACTGGAAAAGGCAGGCGTGCAGTTCGTCGAGGACGTGACGCCCTATGAGCAGGTGAAGATCCGCATGCTCAACGCTTCACACATCATGCTGTGCTTCCCCGGCATTCTTGTCGGTTATGAGTATGTTGCTGAAGCCGTGAAAGATTCCGATCTGCGTGGCAATGTCGAGAAATTCCTGAACGAAGATGTCATTCCCACGCTCAAAGCACCTGAAGGTCTGAGCCTTGAAGACTATCGTGACAGCGTGCTGCACCGCTTTTCCAATGCGGCGATGGGCGACCAGACGCTTCGGATTGCGGGGGATGGCAGCTCGAAGATTCAGGTTTTCTGGACGGACACGGTCAGAAAGGCGCTCGAAGGCAAGCGCGACATCGCCCGCATCGCTTTCGGCATGGCGGCCTATCTCGAAATGCTGCGTGGCGTAAACGAGAAGGGCGATCACTACACGCCCAACGAGCCGACGTTCAGGGACCCCCAGTGGAAGCTCGCAAAGTCTGACGACTTCACCACGGCGCTGGGCCTGCCCGCCTTCGACGCCTGGCGGGATCTGGACACCACGGCTCTCGATCAGAAAGTGGTAGAAATCCGCAAGATCATTCGGGAAAAAGGGGTGAAGGCGGCGTTGCCTGCGCGGTGATGTCGGGGGCTCTGCCCCCTACCCCACAAAGGGGCGCAGCAGCCCCTTTGATCCCGGTTTGTCATCCCGTGTTATGGCAGATTTCGCCCTCATGTCGGACATTAAGAGGGCGTTTTTCGGATCCGGAGAGCTGACATGGCCGCACATTGCGGGAGACTTGGGCTTAGAAAATCCCACAGCGGGTCAGGACAAGCACAAGAGCAGTATCTGCCCGTATACCGTCAAGCATGCCACTTGGCAGGCTCTACGCACTTCAATTATTTCCGATAATGACGCCCTTCATCGCGGCTTGCATTTTGTAAAACGTCACGGTTTTGTCGGAAACCTCGCCTGATGGGTCGGCAAGACACCTTGCGAAGACATCCTTGAATAAAGCGCTTCGCTGTTCAGCGGTAGAGGTTAGGTCAAATGTTGGCTGATTTCTAGCCTGTCTGTAATCGTTGAGTTTCTTAACCCAAGCCAGAATCGTTTGAACCTTGTGGCCTACAATTAGTGAATTGCCCTGCTGGACGGCGTCAGTGAATATCTTACAGTCTGTCCAGTCCGCTGTGTATTCATTTCGGCGATCGTCATTTTGCGCTTGAGCGTTGAAGGATAAGAAAGAGGCGCAAACCATGACAGTTGCACATCGAGGCCATGTCTTCATCTCACTTGCACCTAAATTGCGGTCCGACGATGTTAAAGTGTGGCATCCTAAAACTTGTTCGCAAACTCATTAATGAGCGTTTCTAAGCCGCCCCGGGGCCGACAGCGATCCCTGCCTCGAAGCTTTCGCGTCGAAAAACGGACAGACGCATTCCCCTCCTAACAGTCCACCCTCTCTCCACCCACAAACACCTCCACCACCTCAAACCCTTCATCCATCACCACCAGATCGGCCCGCAGTCCCGGCGCGATGCGTCCGCGATCGTGTAGGCCGAGATAGGCGGCGGGACTGGTCGAGGTGAGGCGGCTTGCGGCGGGGAGGGACACGCCGCCCACCGTCACGGCGTTGCGCAACGCGACATCGAGCGTCAGCACACTGCCCGCAAGCGTGCCATCGGAAAGCCGCACAGCGCCGTCGCGGATGACAACATCCTGTCCGCCAAGCTGGCTCGGCCCTTCTGGTTGCCCGGTGCCGCGCATGGCGTCGGTCACGAACAGCAGCCGCTCGCCCATGACGCGGGACGCCAGTCGGAATGTGGCGGGGTGAACGTGGTGAGTGTCGAAGATCATCTCGGCGTAACCGGCGTCGCTGCACATCAGCGCGGTGACAGGGCCGGGATTGCGGCTCTGGATCGGGGCCATGGCGTTGAACAGATGCGTCGCGCCGATGGTGCCTCCGGCGGCGCAGACACGGCAGATCGCCTGTTCCGTTTCTTCATAACCGACGACGGTATGGCCGAGGCTGACGCGCACACCGGCTTGTGCAAAGCGGCGCATGGCGGTGTCGGCGTGATCGAGTTCCGGCGCGAGGGTGACGACACGGACGATGCCGGTCTCCAGCGCCTCCTCCACACGGTCCGGCGTCGGCGGAATGGCGAAAGGGGGCTGTGCGCCCAGCTTGTGCGGGCTGACGAACGGCCCTTCCAGATGCGCGCCGTGGATGACCGGTCCATTCCCCGGTGGGGCGTTACATGCCTCCGCCACCGCCCGCAGCGCGTCCATCACCTCGCGCCAGGGACTGGTGATGGTGGTGGGCAGAATGGTCGTGGTGCCGTGTGTCAGATGAAAGCGCGACAGGCGGTGAATGGCGGCGAGTCCGTCCATGGTGTCTGCTCCGTCGCCGCCGTGAACATGTCCGTCGATGAAGCCGGGCAGGATGAAACGCCGTCCCGCATCGGGACGCGGCGTGACCGACCGGATGCCGGCTTCGTCGAAGACCACCTCACCGGAAACAACGCGATCAGGGAGAACGATCTGGCCGGTCAGTTTCATGGCGGACGGTCTTTCAGTTGCCGGAAGGAACCTTGGGAATATGGCGCGAGGTCGCCTCTCGCAAGCCTGTCAGCCCCATGCGTTGCACCGTCACAACCAGAAACAGAGCTCCATGAAGAAGTTTCTGGTGAAGTGTTTTCCAAAAAGCTTCAGAGACCGTCACCCTTTAAACACGCCCCGGAAACCTTCACTGATCACCCATAAAGTTCTTCCATGCACTCCCCTGAGGACGCGTCAGCACAATATGGGCCCGGCAGTTCGGCGTGCCGTAGACGCCAACAATGGTGTCGCCATCAGGATGGCCTTCGAACACCATCGGCAGGGGACGCTCCTTCATGTCCTTGAGCAGCAGCTGGGCGTGAAAGCGCTTGTGACTCTTGTCCGGCACGCCGCGCAGCACCAGCGTGCCGGTGCCCGGCGCAAAAAACAGTTTTTCAGACCTCACCTGCAGAACGGAAGGTTTCTGATCCGGGCAGGTTCCCTTGTCGGTCACCAGCGTCCCGATCCAGTCGCCGAGCGGATCATCCTGCGCTGAAGCAAGGGCGGGCGAGGCCGCGCCGCCGAGCAGACCTCCGGCCAGCAGACCCCCGATCAGCAGATGGGCGCGAAGCGTGTGTGAAACGGAAAAGCGCATGAACGGGACCTCTGGCTGATACGGGTTGCGGATGCCATCCTAACCCAAATATGAGGGAAACGGGTGACGTCGGCGCACGCTCGTCCTATACCGCGCCAAAAGCATGCTGCAATGTAGTGCGTCACCCCGATGTCGTGCCTTAAGGAGCCCTTCATGTCCGCCAAAGATCAGGACGCCGCCACACCCGCCCTCGACGCCTCCCTGCACGCCGATCGGATCCTGATCCTTGATTTCGGCTCACAGGTGACGCAGCTCATCGCCCGCCGCGTGCGCGAGAGCGGCGTTTACTGCGAAATCTGGCCGTTTACGGCGAGCGACGAGCGTATCCGCAAGTTTGCGCCGCGCGGCGTCATCCTCTCCGGCGGTCCGGCCAGCGTGCATGACAAGGGTGCGCCGACCATCCCTGACGTGGTGTTTGCGCTGAACGTGCCGGTGCTCGGCATCTGCTACGGGCAGCAGGCCATGTGCAACCAGCTTGGCGGCAAGGTCGAAGGCTCAGACCACCGCGAGTTCGGTCGCGCCTTTGTGGACATCACCGAGGACTGCGCCCTGTTCCGTGGCGCATGGGCGCGTGGCGGCCGTGAGCAGGTATGGATGAGCCACGGTGACCGCGTGACGAAACTGCCGCCCGGCTTCCGCGCCGTGGCGACCTCCGAGGGTGCGCCGTTCGCTGTGATCGCCGACGAGGGCCGCCGCATGTATGGCGTGCAGTTCCACCCGGAAGTGGTTCACACACCGCACGGCGCGGCGCTGCTGAAGAACTTCACGCACAATGTCGCGGGCTGCACCGGCACATGGACGATGGCCCGTTTCCGCGATGTCGAGATTGAGAAAATCCGTCAGCAGGTGGGCGACAAGCGGGTGATCTGCGGCCTGTCCGGTGGTGTGGATTCCTCCGTCGCCGCCGTGCTGATCCATCAGGCCATCGGTGACCAGCTTACCTGCATCTTCGTCGATCACGGTATGCTCCGTGCCGGTGAAGCCGAGGAAGTGGTCAAGACGTTCCGTGGTCAGTTTAATATCAAGCTGATCCACCGCGATGCGTCCGACATGTTCCTCTCGGCGCTGGAAGGCGTCACGGACCCGGAGATCAAGCGCAAGACCATCGGCCGTCTGTTTATCGAAGTGTTCGAGGAAGAGGCCGCCAAGATCGGCGGCGCGGAGTTCCTCGCGCAGGGCACGCTCTATCCGGATGTGATCGAGAGTGTCAGCTTCACCGGCGGCCCTTCCGTCACCATCAAGTCGCATCACAATGTCGGTGGGCTGCCCGAGCGCATGAACATGAAGCTCGTCGAGCCACTGCGTGAGCTGTTCAAGGACGAGGTCCGTGATCTTGGCCGTGAGCTGGATATTCCGGAGAGCATCGTCGGCCGTCATCCGTTCCCCGGACCGGGTCTGGCCATCCGCATTCCGAGCGACAGCATCACCCGCGAGAAGCTGGACCTGCTGCGCAAGGCGGATTCCATCTATCTGGAAGAGATCCGCAATGCCGGTCTCTATGACGCCATCTGGCAGGCGTTCGCCGTGCTGCTGCCGGTCCGCACCGTCGGCGTGATGGGTGATGGCCGCACCTACGATCAGGCCGTGGCGTTGCGTGCCGTCACCAGCACGGATGGCATGACGGCGGATGTCTATCCGTTTGACATGGGGTTCCTGAACCGCGTGGCGAGCCGCATTGTCAACGAGGTGCGCGGCATCAACCGCGTGACGTATGACATCACGTCCAAGCCGCCCGGTACGATTGAGTGGGAGTGATCCCGCGTCTGGCTCGTTTCTGTTTTTAAAAAGGCCCGCAGAAATGCGGGTCTTTTTTGTGTCACATGTTTCTTTTTTCAAGAAAGACGGGCCACAAATTCATGAGCCAAATCCAAAGAAGTTTTTGGTGAAGCTTTTTCAAAAAGCTTCAGAAGACGTCGCCGTTTTGGAAAAATCCGGCACCCAAAAACTTTTGTTTATTTTACCAAAGTTTTGTGATGGATTGGCTTCGCCCATAGCTGAAACAAAGAGGCGCTTATTGCAATTTTATGCTTTAAAGTCTTTTGAAGCAGTCGCCTAAGCCGCTTCCATCAGCTTCCGCACCAGAACAAGATCAGCTGGCTTGTCCACATCCACAGCCGCACGGCCATCCGGCATGAAGACAAACTTCCCCTGTGCGCCAGTCAGCTTCAGAATGCGCGCCAGCAGGTTTTTCGTTCCCAGACGCTTCAGCAGAAATCGCAGCAGGATGGAAGGCCCGAGCAGCCAGCCCATCCGGAGCGGGTGTTTGCGTTCCTTTTCGATTTTTCGCCACAGCATGGCGACTCTCGCGGAAGCATGTGTACGGAAAAGGAAAAGATTGCAGCCAGAAAAGGCGACATCGGAAAGGCGGATGAAGGTTCGGCGTGTTCCCGGAACATCCCGCGTCACAGCGGCTTCGCTGGCGACACCGACGGCGATGTCGGCGCTTCCGGCATCGTCGAGGAAAAACTGCACCCATTCAGGCCGTAGAAGCGGATTGTCCGCCGTGGTGACCAGAAGCGGTGTTCCGCAATCACGGATCGCGGCAAGAACGCTCGCGCTCGGTCCCTGAGCGGCATCCATCGTTTCCACACCGTCTGGAAGAATGCCGTCCAGAACAGAAGGGTTTTCGATACAGACAAGAATGCGCCCGATACACGGCACTGCGCGGAGCGTATCGAGCACATGCGTGATCATCGGTTTCCCGGCAATCGGGATCAGCGCCTTGTGCGAAAGCCCGGCGGCGACCGCCATCGGGTCAGCGGCTCCTGCGCGCGACCCGGCCAGAACGATCGCTGTCAGTCCGGATTCACTTGCGCTAGCTTCAGTCACGCCGCATCACGGTTGGCTGAACGGGTGGAAGGACGGGCGCCGTCGGGACGATCGCGTGGCGGAGAGCCGGTCAGCTTCATGACCCACGGATACCGCTTCGCCTGCTCCAGATTGTAGCCGAGGTTGAACACGCTCGGGCTGCGGGGACGGGCGCGGGCCTCTTCATAGAAAGAGCCGAACGCACGATCCACGACATAGCTGGTGATGCCGAAATTGCCGTCTTCATCATGGAAGTGGTGCAGGACATGCCACGCCTTCATCCGCTGGATCCAAGCCGCCTTCGGCTTGTAGTTCAGATGCTGGATGCAGTGAAAGAATTCGTAAATACAAGTGATCGTCACACCCGCGCCGAAAGCCGTCGCAGCGGCCCCCCAGCCGCCGATCAGCCAGCCGACGGGAATCGTCACGGCGCCGATGGTGGGCAGAGTCGTTGCAGGCGCGCCGAACAGAACATCCAGCAGATGCGGGTCCTGATGGTGGTCGAAGTGGATGCGCTTCCACAGCGAGGCGGTCCAGCGGGACTTGTAGAGCCACTGTCCATGCAGAATCCAGCGGTGCAGGGAGTACCAGACGACCGGATAGACCAGCATGACGGCGAGGATGGATGTGATTGTCGCACCCCAGCCGGCGAAGAAGTGTGCGCTGAGAATGACGCTGACCACAATGAGGACGAAATACAGCAGAATCGTCGGATAGGTCAGATAGGCGATCCAGAGCTGACGCAGATTCATCTTGCCGAGATCGAAGCTCCGCCCGGACCTGATGGTCGGATTCCGCAGGGTGCCACTCATTTGTCTTCGTTCCTTAATAACGCGGTGCCTGCGGCCAGTGCAAAGATGATAAGGCCGGGGACAGTCGCGACCGGAGCCGGTAGGAGACCTGCGTTGCCCATCGCACGGAACATGCCCTGCACAATGATGAACAACAGACCGGCGCCGAGGCACCAGACCGGCAGCCAGCTCCTCAGCCCTGTTCTGGGGGGTATATAGATCACCGGCATCGCCAATAAAAGCATGACGATCAGAGCGAGGGGTCTGAGAAAGCGCTCGAACAGGGCCGCGCGGAGGTAACCGGGCGTCTGGTTGGTGGCGATTTTGCCATGCAGCGCATCCAGAATCATGCCTGAAGACAGGGGAGCGGCGTCCATCGAAAGCCGCAGCATGTCGTTCGGCCCGAACGGATTTTTCCACAGGGCGTCAAGAACCGTGCTCTCGTTCGCCGTGGTGTCCAGCTCGGCGAATGAGACCGTCACACAGTGAATGTCGGACAGGTGCCAGCCGCTGTAGCTGTAAACGGCGTGCTCTGCGTGCAGGGTGCGCAGAATCCGTCCGTCCGCGGTGCGGTCATACAGATCGACATTGAACGCTTCCCGACCCGATCGGGCGATATAGCCGACATGCGCGAGCTCACTGTCGGTCGCGGGCAGTCCGGTGGCGGACCCCATGCAGGCCTGGGCGACACCATCGGGAACGTGAAACCAGAACGCCTTGCCGTTGGCCGGAGTCGGATTGGTGCGGTTCCACCACGATGCCAGCGCCAGTTCCGAGCGCGGCGTGATCTGATCCTCCAGCACGCACCCGAACAGTCCGATCAGAATCGCGGACGGCAGCAGCTTCCTCAGAAAACCCCACGGAGACAGACCTGCCGCCCTGAGGATGGCGATTTCACTGGAGATGGTCATCTGCGTGAACATCAGCAGCCCGGCGATCAGCACGCTGAGGGGCAGGGCGGTCTGGAGCATCGCGGGCAGATGCAGCCCCATGTAGGTCAGCACGCCCTTGACGCCGAGGTGACGCTTGAGGATCGGCGTCATCTGCTCAAGGAGAGCGAGAATCTCCATGAGGGCGATGAGG
Organism: Drosophila azteca; assembly: GCA_005876895.1. Taxonomy (NCBI): domain Eukaryota; kingdom Metazoa; phylum Arthropoda; class Insecta; order Diptera; family Drosophilidae; genus Drosophila; species Drosophila azteca. The sequence goes on from VCKU01000070.1 coordinate 192,968, forward strand.
ATGCCGCAGCACATCACCGTGCGGGAAATGAGCGTGCGGGAAAGATAGCGCAGAAGAACGTGGCGGGGACCTTTTGCGATCCGCTCTTCGGTCATCGGGCTCCCTCCACCATATCCCCGGAGGCGCCTGTGGGGGGAGTCGCAGGGCGGCTGCGCCGGATCGGCAGGATGCTGGCCCGGAACAGCAGCAGCAGGGTGCAGGCGGTGCAGAACACGACGGTCGGCAGCCAGATGACCAGAAGCGGCGAGGATTTGCCGCTGGCGATCAGGCTCTCTCCAAGCTGGAGGATATGGTCATAGGTCACCAGCAGCAGGACCGCGACCGCGAGTCCGGCGCTGCCCCGTCTGCGTTTGCCGATCACGGCCAGAGCGGTGGCGAGAACAGGAATGAAAGGAATCGACAGACTGCGGGCCAGCCGGAAATTCAGTTCGGCCCGCATGTTCGTCAGGGGAATGTCGTTGCTGTCCGAGACCTCGGGAGCCGGTATCAGATCTGTATCCGTGTCCCGTGACGTGTCCGTCTTCGCGGCATGGCGAACCGCGTCGATCTTTCGGGCGAGTTCACGCGAGGTCAGTTCACGCTCATCATCGCCACGGGTACGGAACGTCGCCTTGTTCGTGCGGCTGATCAGACGTTGTGCATGATCAAAGGTCGTCACGGTGGGTTGCACACCGGGCCGGATGGTCAGGATCGAGCCGTGGAACAGCTCGATCTGGACTTCTCCCTTGGCGGCGTCCGTGCGGAGGGAGCCGGTCTGCGCCGTGATGTCGCGTTCCTTGCCCTCGCTCAGATCCCTGATGAACACGCCTTTCAGCTGCGACCCTGCGTGACTGACATGGTCGGCCGTCAGCATCAGGCGAGGGGAGGGGGACGCGAACATGCCGGACTGAAGAACGGGCGCCCATCCGGCGTGGCTGGCGAAATAGAATCCTTCCCGGAACTGGTAACGGGCATGGGGCTGGATATAGCCGTAAAGCAGAATCGAAAGCAGCCCGATCGCAGCGCCCGTCAGCGCGAAAGGGCGACAGATGCGCGCCAGAGAGACGCCGCTGCTCATCAGGGCGTCGATCTCGTCGCCTTCACTCATGCGACGGATGACTGTGAAGACGGACACGCACAGCGCGGCGGGCATGGCCAGCCCCAGATAGTGTGGCATCAGGTCGGCCAGAAGCCGCAGCAGGGTGAAAAACGGACTGGCCTCCGACGCCAGCACGTTGAGAAGCACCAGAAGCCGTTCGAGCAGGAGCGCGATCAGCACCACCGAAACGGCGATGACAAAGGGTGGAATGGTCTGACCCAGCAGGTAGGTGTCGAGTGTGCCGGGACGAATCCAGGAGGGCAGCCTCGCCAGAGGCGGCCTGTAGCGGTCATTCCCCGGTGTCATCACAGCACGGACTCTTTCGTGGGCCGGATGTCCGCTTCTGCTCGCAGGGCGGGGCGTGTGAAGCAGGTTGTCCGGAAGTCATGAAGCCGCCCGTCCGGTGAAAGGCGACGGGATTCCACCGTGATCTGCCAGTCACGGTCTTCCTTGTGGATGCTGATCCTGTTCCAGCCTGCCGCCCGTTTCAGGCTGTGGCCCGGCCTGTGCGACGCGGAGGTAACGCCGATGACCGGGATCTCGCTGCCGGGTATCGTGCTGAATGTCCCCTGATGGGAGTGGCCGTGCAGGACCATCTCCGCACCGGCGGACCGGACGGCTTCCGTGAAACGATCCAGCCCCCGCAGCGCCTTGCTCCAGAGAACCATGCCCTTGCGTGGCGGGTGATGAATCATGACGACGCGGCACAGTCCCTGCTCACCCGTGAGCCGGAGCAGTTCGACCATTCTGTCGATCTGGATGTCACTGACCCGGCCAGAGGCGAAAAAGGGCGGTGAGGGAACGGCGGAACTGACGCCGATCAGGGCGACGTCTCCGACTCTCAGGAAAACGGGAGTCTCCTCATCGGGCATGCCGCCGACATCGCGCCACAGCCCCGGCCCGTCCGCCCAGGACGCCCGGATCATGGTGTCGTGGTTGCCGGGGATGACGGCGCGGGGTGTCGGCAGGCGATCGAGCCACCGCGTGGCGGCGATACATTCCTCGCGTGTGCCCAGATTGGTGAGATCGCCGGTGATGGCCAGCGCATCGGCTCCGCAGGCGTCGATATCGCGCATGACGGCGGCGAGCGCCCTGGTTCTGTGAATATGACGTCTGTTGAAGCGCCATGAGATCATGCTGATGATCCGCTTGATCGCCCATTCCCCACGGGACGGCACGATTTCGAGCGGCAGATGTGGATCGGACAGATGTGCCAGAACGGCTGACAAGGTGCGGCTTCCTGACCTGCCTGTGCAGATCCCTTGAGGGTCACGGTTCCTGAAAGGGGCCTTGCTCCCAATCTGCTGCATCGATCCCCCAAACCGCCCGGTCAATCAAGAGTACTGAGGGTGGAATTATAGGCAGCGTTCTTCTCTACACCAGAACGCATCTTTTTTCGAAGCCCGCAAAGCTGCGGGTCAGCTCATCAATTAAATGCCATGATCCACAGGGATGGTCTGCGTGCGGCGCATGACCGGGACCGCCGTGTGCAGAGAGGCCAGAGCCGGAAATGTGACAAGTCTGCGATGCGCGTCTATATGACGCCGCGTATTCACGAAATGAGCCGTCCGGGACGGTGGTCTGGAAAGAGCGGATTGCCGAATGCCTGAACGCGTAGCCCTGATTCATAATCCGCGCAGTCGTCGTAATATAAAGAGCGGCGGGCAATTCGCCGGGCAGGCCCGAGCGGCGCTTGGTCCGCTCTTTGTATGCCCTGAAGGCCGGAACGGGCTGGTCGAAGCGATCGAAGAACTGGCGCGGCAGGATGTCCGCGTGATTGCGGTGGATGGCGGCGACGGAACTGTCAGTCATGTCATCAGCGCTGTTCTGCACGCCTATCCTCACGAACGTCTTCCGGCTCTCTCCATCCTGCCATCAGGCAACACCAACCTGATCGCCAGTGATGTGGGATGCAGTCTGAGGGAAATGCCTGCTCTGACACGCCTTCTGGAGAAAGCGGGGCAGGGAACGCTGATGAACGACGTGTCCTGGCGTCAGCCGGTCATTGTTTCATGGAGCGACCCGGACCGACAGCCCGTCGCCGGGATGTTCGGTGGGCTGGCGGCCTTCACCCGCGCCATCGAGCTGGCGCACAACCCCGCCATTCTCGACCGTTACGCTCATGACACGGCCATTTTCGCGACCGTTCTGTGGGGATTGCGGCTTTTTTTCAGGAAAGAAGTTCGGAACCAGTGGCTCGGCGGTTCGCCGATGACCGTTACCGTGGACGGTGGAGCACCGGATGGTCATCCCCGCTTTCTTTTCCTCTGCACGGGGCTGCACAAGCTGTCCCGCGGCGTCTGGCCTTTCTGGCTTGATTCCAGTCCGACAGGCGGCCTGATCTATCTCGATATTCTGGGACATCCGCCCCGTCTGGCGCGGAATCTTTTCTCGGTTCTGCGGGGGCGCATCTCGGCTCGACTGCGAGGTTCCAATGCCTATCGCAGCGGCATGGCGGCGACCATCAGCATCAGCACACAGGATCGTCTGGTGATGGATGGGGAAGAACTGGAGGCTGGTGCGGATGGTCTGCTGCATCTGACGGAGGGGCCGCGTATGGCCTTTGTCCGATGCTGACCTCCGACCGGACACTGGCATCGGCGCGTGCGGCGGGTGTGGTGGCCCGGACCGTGGTCGCCGAACTGACGGAACCCGTTCCCCCCATCATCACCCGCTTCGTGGAACGCATGATCGGCTCGGCGCGGCCCGTCGGTGTTCTGTTTTATGGTTCGCTGGTGAGGACGCTGACAAAGGGCGATACGACGCCGGAAGCTCTCTCAGAGGGTGTGCTCGATTTCTATGTGATCGTGGACCGGCAGGTGGACTGGCCGCGCGGTCGGCTGGCGCGGCTGGCGAACGCCGTGCTGCCGCCGAATGTCGAATATCATGAGCATGAAGTCGATGGCGTACCGCTCCGGGCCAAGGTTGCGATCCTGACACTGACCCAGTTTCGTCGTCTGACACGTCCTCAAAGTCGGGATACGACCATCTGGTCGCGCTTTTCCCAGCCGGTCCGTCTCGTCTGGGTGCGTGATTCCGGGGCTGCGGATTCCCTGCTGCGGTGCGTTGTCCGCGCTGTTGGTACCGCCGCCCGCTGGGCTGCCGAACTGGGGCCGGAGCACGGTCGGCCGGAACAGTATTGGGAGGCGCTTTTCCGCAGGACCTACGCCGCGGAGCTGAGAGTCGAGAAAACCGGCCGCTCCCGCAGTCTGATCGAAGGCGAGGAGGCCCGGTTCAGCCAGCTTCTGACGGCGTCCTGGGTGGCCGGAGGGCTGGAAGCCTCTGTTCTGTCTGACGGAGAGATTGCGCCGGATATTGCGCCTGCCGAGCACACAACCGCCCTTCGTCGCTGGACGGCCCGTGCACGGCTGGGCCGTCCGCTGAACGTTGCGCGCCTGATCAAGGGAGCGTTCACCTTTACCGGTGGAGCGCAGTATCTGGTCTGGAAAATTCAGCGCCACAGCGGGATCGCCATAACGCTTACTCCGTTTGCCGAACGCCATCCGATCCTGTGCGCTCCGGCTGTGCTTTGGCGACTGGCCCGGGCTGGAGTTTTCTCGCGGTCGTCCTGAGTGATGTGAGGGAATTCGGAAGAGAAAGAAGCGAGAAGACTTCTGTTTGTCTGGAAGTCGGTTTGCCGGACTATGGCATCTTTCAATCAACCAAAGTTTTGTTTCTTTTTTGAAAGAATACCCCTTCCTTTCCGCCAACCGGGAAAATCCATCAGGCATGTCCCGGCCACGTATGGGAAAGCTGCGCGCTTTACGGTAGGAAAAATCAGGCAAAACAATCATCGGGAGCTACAGGCTCCCTGTCCGGACGGGAGTGTCTTTGCATGGCGCGGTCAGCACTTGTTCTCGGTGGAGGCATGGTCGGTGTCAGCACCGCATGGCACCTTCAGCAGCGTGGTTACGACGTCGTTCTGGTTGAGCGCGGCGAGCCGGGACGTGAGACGTCCTACGGCAATGCCGGGCTGATCCAGCGCGAGGCCGTCGAGCCTTACGCCTTTCCGCATGATTTCCAGAAATTGGTGCAGGTCGCGCTCAAGCAGGGGAATGATGTCAATTACCGCCTGTCCGATCTGGCCGCCATCGCGCCCCGGCTGGTGGAATACTGGTGGAATTCCGGACCGAAGCGTTATGACACGATCACACGCGGCTTCGAGGCCCTGATCCGTCACTGTCTGACAGAGCATGACTGCATGATTGATGCGGCGGGCGCTGGAGATCTGGTCAGACACGGCGGCTGGACCCAGATCTTCCGCACGGAAAAGGGATTCGCTGACGGTGCCGCCAGAGCGCGTCATCTCGCCCGTGAGTTTGGCGTCGAAGGCCGGATTCTCGACAGTGCGACGCTGTCCCGTGCGGAACCTGCCCTGCATCGCAAAATGACGGGCGGCGTTTACTGGCCATCTCCCTACAGCGTGAAAGACCCCGGCGCGCTCGTGAAGCGTTATGCCGATCTGTTCGTCGCCGGTGGCGGGAAGATCGTTCATGGCGACGCCCGGACGCTGGCGCATCTGGCTTCAGGCTGGACGGTCCGGACGGCTGACGGACCGGTGTCTGCCGAGCAGGCGGTCATTGCGCTGGGGCCGTGGTCTTCCGATCTGACGCGCTCCATGGGGTATAAATTCCCGCTCTTCGTGAAGCGCGGCTATCATCGTCACTTCAGATGGGACGGTCATCTCAACGCACCGATGATCGACACGGATGCCGGCGTGGCGCTGCTGCCGATGGCGCAGGGGCTGCGTGTCACCACGGGAGCCGAGTTCGCCCTGCGGGATGCGCCGCCCTCATGGAAGCAGATTCTGAAGAGCGAGAAGCTGGCGCGGGAAATGCTGGATATCGGCGAGGCGGTGGAAACGACGCCGTGGATAGGAAGCCGTCCCTGCGTGGCCGACATGCTGCCTATCATCGGCGAGGCCCCGGCCCACACCGGGCTGTGGTTCCACTTCGGCCATGCGCATCAGGGCTTCACGCTCGGTCCGGCGACTGGCCGCCTGTGCGCCGAGATGATGAAGGGTGAAACGCCTTACATCGACCCGCTGCCGTATCGTCCGACCCGGTTCCGCTTCGGACGTCGCGCTTTTCCTGTGTGAGGAGACAAGTCAAAGGTTTGGGTGCCGCCTTTTTGAAAAAAGGCGGCACCCAAAAACTTCTTTATGCTTGAGAAAGGCGGAAAGCCTCGCGACTGCCTTCAGGCAGAAGCAGGCAGTCGCGCCATGGCTTCGCCGAAGATCTCCACGGCGCGGTCAATCTGCTCGCTGGTATGCGTCGCCATGACGGAGCAGCGCAGTAGCGGATGATGGTCCGGCGTTGCGGGCGGCAGGCTCAGATTGACGTAGAGGCCGAGGCTGAGGAGCGTGTTCCACAGCATGATGGCTTCCGGAATCGTCTCAAGAACCACACCGACAACCGGGCTGACCGTCTTGCCCGTCGTCAGGCCAAGCCTGTTGAGGCCAGCGTGGAAGCGGGCCGCATTGTCCATCAGGCGTGTGCGGAGTTCCGGCTGCGCTTCCATGTCGTCCAGCGCGGCCATGGTCGCCGCGATGACTTCCGGCGGCAGTGAGGCCGTGAACATGTAGGGGCGGCAGTGAAGACGCACCAGTTCCAGTTCAGGATGACGGGAGACACAGTAGCCGCCCACCGTACCGAGACTCTTGGAGAAGGTGCCGACAATGAAATCGACATCGTCTTCCACGCCGGCGGCTTCCGCCACGCCGCGCCCGTTCGGGCCGAGTACGCCGAAGGAATGGGCCTCGTCCACCAGAAGGGTCGAACCGGTCTCGCGCTTCACGGCGGCCATTTCCGCCATGGGAACGACGTTGCCGGTCATCGAGTAGATGCCTTCGACCACCACCAGCTTCGCGCCCGGCTCGTCCTTGATCCGGTTCAGGCGCTTGTGCAGATCGTCCGGGTCGTTGTGCCGGAAACGGATGACCTGCGCGTGACCGAGACGGCTGGCGTCATAGATGCTGGCATGGCTGTCGGCGTCCAGCAGCAGGTAGTCACCCTTGCCAGCCAGCGTGGAGATCATGCCGAGATTGGCCTGATAGCCTGTCGAGAAGACCATGCAGTGCTTCTGGTGAAAGAAGCTGGCGATGCGCTGCTCAAGCTGTTCGTGCAGACTCTGCGTGCCGTTGGCGATGCGCGAGCCGGTCGTGCCGACGCCACGGGCCTTCACGGCCTCCACGGCGGCCTCAATGGCGCGCGGAGACTGGCTCAGGCCGAGATAGTTGTTGGTGCCGAACAGAAGGGTCTCGCGGCCTTCGATAATCCCGACGGTCGATGACAGCGGACGCTCGATGACGACGGAGAACGGATTGCGCCCTCCCTCGGCCTGAAGCTCGGCGAGGCGCTGTTCGACGCCACGGAATTTGTCGAAGATGCTCATGACCGATCAGCCGCCCTTCTTCAGGGAGACGATGCATTCAGCGAGGTCGTCGATCGTGCGGATCTCGGCCAGACGGTCGAGAGGCACGGACACGTCCAGCTCATCCTCGATTTCCATGACGAAATTCATGACCGCGAGCGAGTCGAACGCGAGGTCTTCGACAATCTTGCTGGATCCGTTGATGTCACGGGGCACCTTGGGATTGGCAAGGAGCTTGTTGATGATCAGAGCCGAGACGTCCTGAACCGTTTCACTCATTCGGGCACCTTAAAACAGTCATTGCGGAGTAACCTGTGAAGGCATCTCTCCGCTCAACTGCGGGGTTATGGCGGAAAAGCCGGTCATTCGCCAGAGGTAATGTCACGCCCCAAGCGCCGCCCGGATGTGACAGGAGGGCATCGGGGCGGAGGAAGCCCTGTGAACCGGGCCTTGAGCCGCCCCGAAATCAGGCGGCGGACTGTGTGTGTTCGTCGAGCCGGTTGAAAGCGCCTGCCAGAAGCATCGTCTTGGCCTTGGCCCGGGTGAGCTTGCCGGAAGAGGTCTGCGGCAGAGAGTGCGGCGGCAGCAGGATCACGGTCGCGTCCACGCCGTGACGCCGGAAGACCGAGCTGACCTGCTCGGTCAGAGACGTGCGGGCTTCGGGAGACGTGGCGCGACAATGGACCAGCGCCACGACCTTTTCCTCGCGATTCTCTTCGACGGAAAAGACCGCCACGTCATGGTTGCGGAGTCCCTCGATCTCGTTCTCGGCGCTCCACTCAAGATCCTGCGGCCAGATATTGCGACCGTTGATGATGATGAGGTCTTTGGCCCGGCCGGTCACGACAATCTGTCCATCCAGCATGTAGCCAAGATCGCCCGTGTTCAGCCATCCGTCGGCGCTGAGTGCCTCGGCGCTTTCTTTCGGCAGGCGGAAATAGCCGCTCATCAGGCTGGGGCCGCGCGCATAGATCGTGCCGATATGGCGCTCCGGCTGAACGGAACCGTTGGGCGCCCGGACCTCGATTTCATGGCCGGGCAGAACCTCACCGCACAGCACGAAGGTCCGCAGCAGATGAGACGGGTCATTGCAGGGATGCGCCACGCCTTCCGTTTCCAGACGACGCAGGTCGATCGTATCGGTCCGCAGGCCGACATTCAGCGGGGCGAAGCTGATGGCGAGCGTAGCTTCAGCCATGCCGTAGCTGGCGACGAATGCGCGGGCGTCGAATCCCTGCGAAGCGAAACGCTCGGCGAAGTTCTCAAGGATATGGGGGCGAATCATGTCGCCACCGATTCCAGCGACACGCCAGGTTGAAAGGTCGATGTCGGCAGCGCCGGAGCGCCGTGAGCAGAGATCGTAGCCAAAGGACGGACTGTAGGACAGCGTGCCCTTGTTGCGGGAGATCAGGTCCAGCCAGACATGCGGACGGCGCGCGAACTCACGGGTTGGCAGCAGGTCCACGGTCAGCTGACAGGCCATTGGCGTCAGGAAAAATCCGACGAGTCCCATGTCATGGTAGAGCGGCAGCCAGGAGACGCAGCGGTCGCCTGTCTCACGGACCTGAAGGCCGTCATGGCTGATGGAATGGGCGTTGGCCATGCCGGAGCGCTGGGTCACGCAGACACCCTTCGGGAAGCGCGTGCTGCCCGAGGAGAACTGGAGATAGGACAGATCGTCCGGCCTGATGGTCGGCAGAAGACGCTCCGCGGCGGGCAGTTCCATCAGCTGGGCTGGTGAGCCACCGAACTTCAGGTCGAAGCCGGCGATGATGTCATCCGTCCAGCCAGCGATGATCTCCGGCACCACAATGGCCGAGACATCGGCGGTCTCGATCATGCCGCGGATCGTGCCGACATACGTCTCACGACCACCGAATGCGACAGGCAGCGGCATGGGTGTGGCGACAAGGCCGGCATACTGGCAGCCAAAGAAGATACGGGCGAAATCACCGTCGCTCTCTGCGATGAGGCCGACGCGATCGCCAGCCTGAAGTCCGAGCGTCAGCAGTCGGCGCGCCATTTCACGGGCCTGTTCGCGCAGCAGGCTGTAAGGCAGCGCTTCGAGCAGGACGCCACGCCC